>CABFPE010000178.1:1125475-1148035 GCA_900660155.1 Hofstenia miamia | reverse complement strand
TATATATATATATATATTATTCTTGATTTACTTTTTTTCAAATTCTTGAAGTGGCGAACCCCTAATTATTTGTTGCAATCTAAATAAGAATTATATATCTGATTTTGCAGCCATGAAATTGAAGAATTCGAATATGCCATTTTTCAAAAGGAATTTATTAGTGTCATAGTCATCTTGGAGTTCCATAAGGCACAGAATATCACAATTAACTTACATAAAAATGTAATTGAGCAATCTAAGTCAGTGTGTTATTTACCAGTAGCAATTGTTAAAGATATAATAATTAGTGATTTCTCAAAATTAAAAAAAATTACACCTAGAATAACATTTTTATATCACGTACGCCATCTAGGGAATTCATATCCTAAACAGTTCATCAATTCTTTTGTAATCAGTGAATTCAGTTATTGAGCTGCTTTTTGTTTCATAATAAACATACTAGAAATAGAACATTGTTATCAAAAATGTACAACTGGGGTTTGAGATCTCTGAATTATATGCCAAAACACGAATTCGAAAGATACTTAATATCAACATATAAGTTATTATCAACTTTATTTTACAATAAATATCAATCACTTTGAAATAACACAATGTAACAAAAAAATTTTTTGTTTGTTCCTAGTTTCTAATAATTATTTCCAAGTTGCTTATGACTAAACACTTTGGAAAGGTTTCTTTTTCTTTTGAAATTTTGATTTTTTAGGCAGGAGAACGAAATTCCTCAAATTGTGAAATTTGCCAGGAAACTAAGCAGGGATTCTAAAACAGGCTTAACATTGAAGTCAAGGATTTATGTTGAACTGTTTCAAGTGATCTTTATTGATGGAAAATGACAATTTTCTAATTTTACTTGCTTGCACGTTCCATTATTTCTCTTTATTAGAATAGAATATTGAACATTTTTTATTATTCCTTGGATATTTTCATTAATTTTTCTTATACTGTTAGAAAATCTGAAATGTGTTCAAGAGCCCACTGCAAGCACACTACTGATTCATTTTGTTTTATCTGTGGGTAATTTATCAAAATCAGAGCACAGAAAAACTCTGTATTAGCCACTGTGAAGGCATATTATGGTATGCCTTTGGCTCCACATTTTTCATGTGAATACTGCAAAAAGTCTTTGAAAGGTAAATTTTGTTTATGATTATTGGGTTATCTTTATTTTCATGTATTTTGAAATAGCTTATCTTATTGTACATTTTTAATGATACTACCATGTTTTTTAAAGGATGGCAGTGTGGGGAGAAGAGGGCAATGAAGTTTGGCATTCCACGAGTTTGATGGGAACCAACCAACCACATGAATTACTGCTACTTTTGTATGGTTGATCCATCTAAACGTAGAACAGGAAAAATGCTCCTGCCATTGAGTATTCAAATATTCCTTCTTCACTTGCTCCGGTTGCTCATTCTGATAAACTCCCCGTACCGATTCCTCCTTCTACTTCAACACATCAACAGCTCTCAGCTGGTGAATCAACTTGTGAAGATGACGATATTCAAAATGATGGTTGTATCTAAATTCTGAACTTGAAGAAAGAAAGCCATACTATCAAAACTAGCAAGATCTCAATGATCTAATCAGAGACCTTGGGTTGACTAAATCCAATGCAGAGTTGTTGACATTGCGACTTAAACAGTGGAACTTGCTGGTAGACTCTGTACATGTCACTGAGCAACGTAAATGACACCAAAACTTTTCACCTATTTTTACTATGCAAGAGGAAGTTTGCTTTTGCAACAGTGTTAGTGGACTTTTTGAGTTTATTAGCATTCCTTGTAACCCAAGTCATTGACGTCTCTTCATTGCCAGCTCATCAAAAAGTCCTAAGGCTTTCCTACTCCATAACGGAAACAAATACCCATCTCTTCTTCTTGCCCACTCCATCCACCGTAAGGAAGCCTATGCAAATGTGCCTCCATTTCATATAAAACTCAGTTTGATTAAACAATTTGTGAAAACACTGGACAAGGATGGTGCAGGCTTTAAGTCACTTTTTCCTAAACTCTCAGAATCTAAGGTAAAAGCTGGTGTCTTTGTTGGGCCTCAAATAAAAAAGATCCTCGAAGTCTGATGCTTTCATGCAAATGTTAAATAAAACCGAAAAGTAGACTGGGAAGGTTTTGCTGTTGTGGTAAATTTATTTCTCGGAAACCATATGAATGACAACTCTTCAGATCTCATAGCCAATTTGGTCATATGGTAAAATGGGATGCAGGATATCAATGAAAGTCCACATGTTAGATGCCCACTTGATTGATATTAAGAAAACTTACGTGCATACTAGACAGAGGAACATGGAGAACGTTCCCATCAAGACATTAAGGAGTTTGAATGCCGATATCAAGGGCAATACAATGAAAACATGATGGGAGATTACATATGGGGACTGATTCAGGAAAGTGGTTTGTAATATCGAAGAGAGTCTCTCAAAACAAACAAGATTTAGTTAAAATGCTAACATCAAGTGTGACTACTGTAGCCTATATATAGTTATAGTTTCATTTTTCCTTGAAATTTGTACTGTTTTAAATGTTTGTGCTATCCTTACTCCTTCTACAATTGGCTATTTCCACGTGTCCCATCTGGAACATTTAAAAAGAAAGTAAATGTTTGCATAGGTAGCGCATAACGCTAAATATATTTGCTAAAAATCATAAGTAAACTATAAAAGATTTGATAATCACCGATATACTAACCCTTAAGATCATGTATTTGCATGTTTCCATGATTCTTGCGTTATTTTCTCTTGTCCCATCTGTAACGATGGAATTAGTTAATTATTTTGGTTTGCAATGTTTGATTCAGTTTCAATAACAACCATAGTTTTGAAAAACTTCAGCTGTTTTCATGCAAAGGAGCACAAAATACATACAAAATGCATAGAAAAGTTGAGAAATGAAGAAACCGCAAAAGCAAAGTTTAGAACATACAATGTCGATTTTTGACTTTTACTAGGGGAAGGTGATTAGAACGTGCGAACAAAAATCGTGTTACATGGTGTAATGAATAAATATGTTAATAGCTGAATCTCTTTAAAATTTCTCAATGAGCTTTTAAAATTCAATCAAAGAAGCAAGAAACGTTTTAGCAATATAATTTCCATTCATGTGTTCGAAATTATGGAATGATGTCAGTTTGGAAATGAAAACTGAAAAAAATTATGAACATTGTAAGAAAAACTACAGGAACTTCTATTGAAAAGCAATCATTAATTGGAATTTCTAATGAATCAAGCATATAGACTCACTTTATATAAATTTAAATTTGTAGTTGTTATTATTCACTTAAGCAATAAATTTGCTATTTTTCTCCAAATTTCATTTTTGAACACTTTTTCATTAATTCTTCAGATTTTATTTTACAATAGATTATCCATTTTATATAAAAACCTAATATTCTTAATCATTCATCATCTTCATCTTAGTGTTCTGCATTGCATGATAGAAGCTTAGGTCACCCACGTACAGAAATGCCTCTTCAGTCCTACAATGAAACTTAGTAATCAGTGAAGATCAGTCATTTTTCAACATACTGATTTATTACAATCGTGATATGATATTTGTCTCCAAAATATTTTAAAAAATTCTGTTTACATTCAAAAGACAATTTTCAACAATACCATGCAACAATAGGTATTTTTTAATGAAATGATTCATAGCAATTATTTAATAATGAAATTATTCTTCATGGTACTTTTCGTTGTAGATATTTAAGCTCACTAGAATTATTCGAAAGGTCTCTCATTCGTTTTATCTCTATGTTTAAACAAAATTTCTTGGATAATGAAGCATTTTATCTTTACTTTTCAAACAATACCTACTTTTGAACTTTAAAGTTCATTTTAGACGATAGAATGCTTGAAAAACACGTAAAAATATTGTTGTTAGTGTGTAAAACATAAAAAATCTAAAATGTATCAGCATCTCAGCACATTAGATTTTTAGAAATTGCTGAAATAATAATTTATGTCTCAGGTTGATTCTTAAATGTTTAAATTTTGACAATTACGTTTTCAATAAAAAGAATTCTTATAGAAAAGAATAAGTGCATTCAGTTTGATTAACATTGCATTTTAATGTGTAGTATCTGTTCTTGTCAACTTAGTATTTGATATGTGGGTCATAGACCCACACAT
Organism: Hofstenia miamia; assembly: GCA_900660155.1. NCBI lineage: Eukaryota > Metazoa > Xenacoelomorpha > Acoela > Hofsteniidae > Hofstenia > Hofstenia miamia. The sequence goes on along the minus strand of CABFPE010000178.1, from coordinate 1,143,891 downwards.
TTACTAAACTGATTTTTAGAGAATCAGTTAGCAAAGCAGCTTGCTTCAGCCAACTTGTGGATCTTCTCAGTATTGCAGTATTTCTGAGTTAGGTCTTTTACTTGAATTAAAGTAATCATCTTGAATTTGATGAGATCTTCCTCAGATGAACAATTAAGAAAATTCTTAGTACTTAGCTCACATAATTTTAAGAACATTTTTTATTACCAAAGCCTCTTTAAAACTGCTTTTACACAATTTAGAAAAAAATTTGATGATCAAAGTGGAGTTCACTAGCATTCTAATGAATTAAAGAACGTCAAAATCCATCTTGTGGATGCTGAGCTATGCTCATTTTAACATTGTCCATCAGAGACAATTTTGAAGCACTCATTTTTCAGTATTAAATTTTGATTACAACACAGATTATATAATTCTCTCCTTTAATTAAGACAAACTTCAAACATATTTAGTGATATTTTGCAGTCCAATGCACCCTCTTCTTTAACCCCTGGCAACCCCTCTGAATCTTCTTACTACAAATTTTAATTGCAATTTCTATAATCCAATGTACTTTACAAAGATTTTGCAATGGAGCAAAAGTGAAAAATATTGTGTGAAAGGAAGATATTAATATTTCATAAACTTATTGCATCGAAGAAGTAAAAAGCCATTCAAAAGGTTAAAATAAATAATTTGAAAATTTCTGGTTCTATATCCACGATAGCATCACTAATGTTATTTAGGATTAATAGTTTGACATACTAGAAAAAAAATATGCGAAAATTTGAAAATATATGGAAATAAACTGGGAACATTTCTGTAAAAAGGTTGACCTCTTTGTATCGGCATAAATAGGAGTTGAGGAGATCATTCTGCATTGCTTCTAGGTCACTTTGGCTATCATCAAGTGCAGTAAACTTTGTCACACTATATTTGATACTTTGGCACTGTGCCACACTTTCTGTGACTGTATCAGATAGTTTCCTTCATTTCGAATTATAGTATTTTGGTTTTTCCCACGCTGAGATATCTATGGTGTTTACTAGAGCTTACTATCTGCCACGCCGTTTTAACCATAACATAGTTCTCAATTAAAGTAATTTCCTACTTAAGTACTTTTGGATCATTTGTGCATTTGGAGTCTCATTTACAACATCGCCCATTGAAGAGCAGCTTCTTATCCCATTTCGTGGCTCTTCTCCAGTGCCTACTTTGGACTTTTTCTCAAGCCTCTAGGAAGTTTACGTTGTTCCCTCCACCTATTCATACGGAAAGACAAGGGTATATTTTTGTACATGTTTAACATTTCAGATTGTGAGGTGAGGACCCTGTCCCCATTCTTAGGCCTTCTATTGCCTCCAACTTAAGTCTGAAGCTGCAAGCTTGTTTTGTCCAAGTCGCATCGAGCGCGTCCCTGACCACTGGCACTGCAGTCCAGGTTCTCCAGGTCTCAGACATCCCAATTATTGGCCCAGTCCACCGCTATATACTTCCTTCTCTTACCAGGCGTTTGGCTTTCAACTTTGCTTCTCTTGACTCCAATGACAGTAAAAGTTTCGTGTAGTAAAACCTTTGGGTTCCCACCATCATCACACCATGGTCTCCTTACTAGGACCTCTTTTCCTAATTTTTCCGGCTTCCTCAACCCTGAGCAAAAAACTCACGCCGTCTTATCTAACTGCACCGGTGTTGGAAGCCTTCCCTTCAAGTCTCTGCATTATTCTGGACTTGACAACTAGATGGCTCTTTCTGTTAAAGTGGAAGTCATCAGTTTTTACCAACAAAATCAAATGTAATTGGGTAGCTTTTGCTAAAAGATCTTGTGGCTTCAACCTCACTCACGTGCAAACATTTTAGTGGTGCTGATCACTTTCCTGTGCATCACTACAAGTTGTCCAGTTTTGGACACATCAGGTAGTCTCCGACTTGTACGCCAAAGCAACTTGTCTACACTGCTCTTTCTGTAACTCCACTCTATTCTTCATCCAAGTCTCTAGTCATTGCTTCCGCTCTTGAATCAGACACTCTCACTTTGAGGCGCAGTGATGGTGAGCTATCTGATTCTTCTGTAGAGTACCACCTGTCTTTGTTTAGTCTAAGTCCAAGAGGTTTCCCATCCCACTCCAAACTGAAAGATTAAGAAATCCCGTGTTTCTTCGCTGATGTCACGCCCCAGTCCCCACTAGAGCCTCAAGCCTGTGCCCTCCAACAGCCGAGCCCCCACTAGTCAACTCTGAACCCGATCCAAGCGTCTTTAAGCCATTACCAGCAAGGATATCACTTTGTAACAACCCTGACTGATTGCATGTATTTCTGCTTAGTTATTTGTTACAAAAATTTTTTCCTCTTTGGTTTTTAAGTTTAAGTGGTCAATATGGTAAACGTTAGTATTAACGAGAATGATTTGAACTCACTTACTAAATTCAATGAAATAATCAATATTCTTAAGCATAATAAGGCCAAGGTCGCACTTCTGCAAGAGACAAAACTCATGTTCCTCCCAGATTGCAGTCTCTCTTTATTTAAACATTATAACTTTAACGCTACATTTTAACCTAGGTCTAGCCACACTAAGTGTGGTCTGTTAATGTTGTTTACTGAATCTATGGAGATGGAGGTGGTCCAAACAGACGTCCAAATCTTCATAGATTTAAATCGCAATGTGTACATTAATTTTTACCTCAGTAGACTCGAACATAAAAATGCTATTATTAGCATTAAAGAATTAATAACTAGTTACCACCCTTATGAAGTCATCATGGTGGGGGCTTTTGTTAAGAACTGTTTTGCTAAGACCAACATTTCTTCCCGCGTTGATGTCAATGGTAAAATAATCGAAGACAACTTAAAAATTGACTATAGGCAATTTGACAATGCTTATGCTCATGTGTGAACTCGACCCCCGCCATCAGTTCTGAGAATTTTACTATGTCAACCACTGGGAGAGGATGACATTTTTAATGTTATTTAATAATATCTGTTGGGTACAAATAAATCGTGTCTACACAGAAAGAATTAAACAGGTTCTAACTGTTAAACTATAATATAAACATTTTGCACACAATTTCTGCTTTGTTTTAAAACTAGATTTGTATAATAACAGTTGTTTTGGCAGCAAATTACACAACAAATGTCTTGAGTGATTTTGTAATAGAATAGAATTTTTGACATGGGTAATCTTAGACATGTTGCAACCCACTTTTGTTAAATTTTATGCTCGATGCTTCCAAGACATCATACTGAAAATGTAATGCTATTATACTGGACTTTCAGAAATTAACACAAACAATATATAATTCTCCTACAAATGTACCTGCTATTGCATAATGGAGAGCTGTACGCCACGACGCTTTCGCGTTTTAGGTCACAGAGTCACGACGCTGCCATAGCATCAAAAGAATGTTGTCAGAACAGCGTAGCAGGTAATTGAAATAGTGACCTTTTATAGACAGCATTCACTTATTTTTGCTTTTGATTTCAGAGATATCAAAAAAACAGCATGGTGGGAAAATTTTTAAACAGTGATTTTTACAGCAATTTGTTGATACAGTACTGGAAAAAATAATTCGGCCAAAAATGTCATAGGTATTTTTAATTGGATTTGGTGTTTCAGAAAGAGCAAATCATCAATGATGAGACATAATTATCAATGTTTTCTATAAATCTCAAGCAGAAATTCTACAATGTTGGTGGTTAGCTAATATTTTCTTGAAAAAATGTATTGGGCCCCTCTACACCAAATCTTAGAATCTGTAAATAATTTCATTAGTTGAGCTTTTTTCAGTCTATTTATATTGAAAATGTCGAACAACAGTCTTTCCTCGCCATATATGATGCCTGGTAATGTAGCTCTTGCCATCTGCGAGTTGATTATCTCCAAACATTTGGAAGAGATTAGTCAAAGTAATATAGCAAGACTTGTAGAACAACCTCGAAGTACTGTCGGGGATATCATCAGACGTTTCCCTTCTGAACACATCATTTCCCCCAACCAAAGTCCGGACGACCGAAGAAGACCTCCAAAACCTCCCAATCAGATCCTGTGTGCCTTTCAAAGCGAAATCTCAGGAAGACTTCAGGGGGAAATTCCCAAGGAATGGTCTGATGGTCACTTCATGGTTGCAACAACTATGCAAAACATGCTGAAGAAGTACTCAATTTGGACTTTCATGGCACCCAGAAAGCTATGCTTAACCTCAAAGCAAACATTACCCCAGCTGAGGTGGATGAAAGACAATTCATCTGAGCATTGCTCTAATGTTATATTTTCAGATGAATCAAGATTTGAGCTATACTTATCAAAAAGAATGTTGACATCATGAAGTATGGTGGGAAGTGTGTAATGGCATGGGGTGCATTATGGAAGTGTAGTCTTCACAAGATTGTTCACATCACTGGCACTCTGAAGCTCTCAATATGTTCGGATTCTCGAAAAGGAACTCTTGCCACATCCTTACAAATGAAACTCTTTCTTATCATGTTAGTGACAGCTGTAATGGAAAAAATGTCTTTGTGAAGGTGGTGTGCTGTTTTGTATGCACGTAATGCCGCTGTTGCACTGTCTCCATTTTGTAGTATAGTTTTAATATTTCCAGTCTAGTGTCTAAATTCATGTCTAAAGTTAAAAAGTACTGGAAAAATAACAAAATGGTTATACATAACAAATTCCCTTTATATATTTATAAAATGACGAAGTATTTCATTATCTTTTCTGTGATTGGTCGAATTTTTTTAGTTAGTTTAAAGGTCAAGTTACTTTTGACACACCCTGTATTATTTTCTATCAGCTAAAATAAATTATTTAAATATGTTTATTGATAATATATGTTTTATACCCCCGGTGAGGATGAATAACAACTGGGCCCAACCAATCCTCAAACTGTGAGCAAACTTCTTAGATACATGATTTCGTGGAACTGAATAAATTTTAAGTTTAAACCAATGCATAAAGAGGAAAACAGGCACATAGAGAAATTCAGAACATTGTTTTATAAATTTTATAGCCATCCAGCATTCCCCAATTTATCTCCAATTTGAAAATTTATATTGCAAGTGAAATTAATAATAACAATTTATTCTAACAGCAAATGCTTGGTAGATAGCACTCTCAACTATTGCAAGCAAAGCTTTTGCCATACATATTTAGCGAGTTGCAAATGAATCAATAACAACCTATAAAAGCTTTAATGAGCTTTTTCTAAGCAGTAATGCGGATGATACATTATCAAACCTCTGATCAAACAAGCAATTAATTTTAAATGGTCTGCAAACATGTCTGTCACGATATATTAACAAACATTCGTCAAACAAGCTATCGGACAATCATCAAACATCTACTGGAATTTCTCTTTTTATGGTCAACTAGTTTGCATTATGTGGTGTGCTATGACCTTTACAGTGTTGGTTTTCGAAACAATTGTTATTTAACATTTATATTTACAGAATAATTATTTTCTGTCAATATAATTTATGACTCACGTTTATTAATTGCTGTTGTAGGAAAACATACAAAATGGTATTTTAACGATAGTGCTAATTAATAAATGATGCTTCACATGAACAATGCCAAGAAAAAGCATTTAAAGTCAAATAATTAATTAATCATTGCTTTCAGTGGTCTGCGCGTCAAGGAATTTTGCTTTTCTTGTAAAGTGGATTTAGCAAAATTAGGTTAAGATTTCATGTAGCTGAGTTGAGTAGGTATACATCTTGACAAAAAATCTGCACATCTTAAATGTCAAAAGTGCTTCAATGAGATTGCTATAAATAAATCACAAAGTTCTAATGACATTACTCTCGAGCCCTTGTGTCCAACAAGATGGTTGTGCCGTGGTAAATCCATTGCAGCAGCTATTTCTCAATATGAATCAGTTGCTGAGTCTTTGTATGTTATGTCTAATTACTCACATGCTGAAGAGGCTTTGAAGGTCCATGACCTCTACATTGTCTTTTTAGAAGCTAAAACATTGCTTGAGTTGAAAATTGTTGATGTTTTTTTTTAAATTTTTAAGATTTCAATGTGATTTTGCAGGAAGTTAATTGACTATTTGCACTATGATGGAAAGTGCATCTCTAATCAAAAATTCCCTAAACTTTTTAATGAAGTTGTGTCTGAGAGAATAAAGTTGGATTTACATCAGCTACAATAACCAAGAAGGCCGCAGCCCCCTGCCCGGTTTTCTGAAGCAAAAGTTGTGTATCATCCAAGCAACGTTGAGGAACTTTTTCAACAATCATGCTACTGTTGCCTTGACAGAGTGATAACTGAAAATACTGAGCAATTTAATACTGATGCTGTTGATGGATTATGGAAATATGCTATCTATGAAGAAATGTTTCTTACAGGGCAGACAAACAGTGAAACTCTTTGTCCTCATGAAGGGATTGACACTCAACGACTGAAAACACAGTTACAAATGTATCACAATTAATATGGGAAGCCATCATCAATATGGGAAGTCAGAGATAAATTGTGGTCGCTATCCTCAGATACTCGTCCTCTTTTCTTTCAAGTGGAGTTAGTGCTTCAGCTGCTCCTTGTCTGCCCAGTATCAGCTTGTGAAGCAGAGCGCTTTTTAATGGTCTTTTTCAACTTAAGACTTAGTTGAGAAACCAATTGTACCAGATAAGTGTTAACAGTGCAGCAACTTTCCAAATTTACAAAGAGAAGCTTCACCTTATTGAACCAAAATTCGTAGCCAAACAGTTTACTTGTACTTCAGATATGATTAAACCCAAATTTGGAATTTTTAGTTTTTACTTTACAGATCAGTGTTTAAACTTTATAAGAACATGCAGATATATTTCGACTTACAAAGTCATCCTCAGGTTCTTTACAAATTATTCCCTCTAAATTTACTAGATTTTTCTAAAGTTTTCTAAATTTTAAAAAGTGGCAAGTTTAATTTATAAATAGTCTTCTTTTGTGTTCAAACTTGGTTGCTAGGATTTTATAAAAATACTCTCAATAATTTTTAAATTACTTGATCTTGATGTCTGATGCAATATTTTTGTTTTGTTTAAAATTTAGTCCGCACTTAATTTGATGATTAGATATACTAGACATAGTTTTTCATTTGCTATGAAATATACGTTTAGTTTTGAATATATTATTGTTTAGTTATTATCTTTTTAAGAAATCACATTTCTGTTTACTCAAGCCTCACGTTTGTATTTTGAAACTTTTTATGTTAATCAAATTCCTTAATTTGGAAAAGATCGCATTTTGAAGAAAAGTCACGAAAATGGACCTCCCCAATACTTAAAAAGGATCTCGAACAATGATTGAGTGGGTTTTTCAAAGCTATATTTTTTTCATAATTTAAGTGGGTGTTTATTACCCTCAGATTGTGTGCCGCGTTAGACAGAATTTCTACTTTTTCAAGCGAAATTGAATTTTCAAAATATGTTTGTGATTTTGTCCTTTTTCAAACAATATTGAGTGGGATATATCTGCGAAATTATTCATGTATTCCGTTGTTAATTGACAGGAAATCTTAAAAAATACATTTAATATTGGAGAATTAAACATTCCAATAAAACAGTGCATTGTGCATGATGTTCTGATCAAATCTATTTTATCATTTACACTAACTATAAAACATAATTGTGTGGGTCCGTTACGTAGAATCAACCTATATAATTTTAAGGTTTTTTCCACTTTCAACAATTTGGATATTTATTTTAACTTATCAAACGCCAGAAAAATTGATGCTACAGCATTACTTGGCATTTAATGGCATTTTTAGCTTTATATTTGTTTATACGTAAATAGATTTATTATTATTCTTATTACTCTATGGTTACAAGTAGCGTCTTACCAGCGGCAATATTCTGCTACTACTGGTTCTAATATTGCTTATCTAATGATAAGACTAAGAATATTATGTTATCATAAATATTATAATTAATGAAATTTTAGATATTTTCTGATTTTAGAAAAATTAACCAAATTCATTGCAATACTCTCTTGTTTACACTAGTAACGTGACAGAACCATTAGAAAACAAAACTTTCTATGCAGTACTATTTACTAAAGTACAATTGAATAATGTAGGTATAGTGCAGATACAAAGTGATTCAAAATATGTCATTTGCCTGACTGAATGTCTTCAATCCAACCGCATAACTTTTTTTCAGTCAATTTTCCCGTGCATTTTGATCCTCCATGAGTTGACTCAACACCGTTGGTTGTTCGATATCGTCTGGTTGTTTTATCTGTCCATCCGCATTTTCGCCACGGTCCCCAATCATTATACAAGCAATGAGCTAAACATACAAACTGAAAAACGTTTTTTTTCGATATTTTATACACAGTTTCATAATATATTAAGATTAACAAATTCATTTAACAAATATAAATATTATATAATTATTTGCAAATTTAGTGAAGTACAAATTGTAATATTTATTGAATCGAATTGTTATTTTGTTAGACTTATTTACCGATTTTGATACATTAGCTATCTCCATTTTAATCCAATATATACATTATTGCTGTGTTGTTTCTGGCTCAGCTCTTTAATAGTTTATATCAAATGTATCTGAGAGTACATAGAAAGTAGAAATTGATTCCTCTGTATCACGGGATTTTCTTTTAAATACTCGAGTACTACAAGGTTCTATTTAGTACATATACTTTGCCTCTTGGTGAACTGGTGCTTATGCAGTATCGAATACTGTTCATATGCTGATGACATGCAGTTCTATATGGGTTTTGTTCCAAACAAAGTTCAAGTCAGAATTTTGGATACCTGTATCGATGAAATAAAATTATGGATGTTCAAGTACTGTCTTAGGACTAATGATGTTAAAAGAGAACTTCTGGTTGTTGGAGCCATAGTAGACGTATTGCAACTTTTTCAGAGTGAATCTGTGTCCGCATTTGGCTAAGTATTAATAGAGAAACAACATCGATAAAAACCTTTGTGTTTTCTTTGACACAAACTTTAAGATGAATATACATGTATATGTGAACAAAGTTAGAGAAAATGCATTATTTTATTAGCGTAATATTATGAGGATTCGACATTGCTCTAGTAATATCTATTGTATTGCTACGTCTGGAAAATGGAAACGCCCTCTAAATAGGGTGTGCTACAAATTTACATAAACGCTTGCAGTCAACATCATGGCTTACTTTGCAGAAGCCATGGTCCATTCTCAACTTTGCAGCAAAGGTACTTATACGAAAACCTAAGTATTCTCCACTAACATTGCTAAAGATGGTAACCATTCTACCAATAATAGAGCGAATTCATTATTAGATGTTATGTTACGTTCATAAAATAATTTACATTAACGAAGCTATACATATCTAACATAATTTTTTACTGGTTTCCTCAAAAGAATATTTCAACTGCAAATAATGCCTCCGTTATTTTATGATAATAATTTTGGAAACTATAACCATGTGTAACGTCAAAATTGATTTTATTGTTGTACTTTTTATAAAATCATAATAAAACTTACTTTGCTTTTCAGATATGACATTGCAGCTATTCCATAATTGGAATCTTCCGGGAATGCACTATAATAGTAAGAGTACTTAATTAATTTCTATAGAATCATAATCAATATTTAAATTCAATGATTTTTTTGGGTAATTTACCTTGCTGCAATCGCTGCATATACTTACAAATTCTATAACATTATATACAATTTACAATATATACAAATAATTACAAAACCTGTGAATATAAATGGACGAATGAAACAATAAAATACTAAGATACAATGGGATGAATAAAACAAAAACTTAGGAAATATACACAGCAATGTATCAAATATTAAAACATTAAAATATACTGAATAAATGTTTCACCATACCTTTAGTTTTTTGGAGTGTTCTACTTTATGTTGAATCAATAGAAGCTTATTTTTAACAGACTTTTAAATACATAGATTCTCTTTTCAGAGAGAATATTTTAGCAGCTTATTCCAATATTTGCAGGTGAAGGACGTGAATGAATTTTTTCAATAGTTATTATCTGTTTGATGATGTTAATGCATGTATTTCCTCGCTTGTGGTATGAAACGTAATGATTTAAGAACTGGAGGGGTGTTGACCTTTTGTGTGTATTTTTAAATATTATAACTAACGACCTGTATATGCATAATTAATAGATGCGAGAGTATTTAATTAAAACAATTTTTTTGCCTGTCGACTGATTGTTGATATTAAACATTGTTGATCGACCAGTTTACAACCTTGTTTATTCTTACAAAATGACTCAAAGTTAATGCATAAATGAAAGCTCTTTTAGGTATTGTACACCAGCAGCCATTCTTCAATTTTTTTGCTTATAAATGTCTCCATAGCTCCATAGTATGTGTTTTGTCTATATCTGCTTCCAAGTACGTGACTGTTTCATTTTGTGGAATAGGTAGACTCTCACTCAATTGCTGTAGCGTCAAATTTTCATATATTTCTCTAAGAGCTTTTGGAGAAAATATACTAAACTGTATTTCATAAATTACAAACATCCTTGATTTTAAGTACAGGAATGAAGATAAAATTTTGGCAGAAACCTTCGTCTTCGCTTATCTATTGCAACTAGTCTGTTTTCTGTAAGTAAGCTACGCAAGGAGACATTTCTCTACCTTTATTATTTAGTGGGCTAGAAGTCTTTAAATCATTATTATATAAACCATCACAACTTGTAAAAAATGCCTGAACAACAGTGGCATAGCGAAAGGGGAGAGGGGGGTACATGCGATGAGGCGGTGGCTCTATTGACTTATAAACTAGTTATTAACCTATTTTGCATTGCCTTAAATATACCAAAGAATATATTTGCTTTTTGCACACATTTAGTTTAAGCCAATAATCTCCTTTTATTCGTTAATAAATTGAAGTTATTATAAAAAATGTTACCCTTAATTTTGCTTACATGCTCGTTGGAAATACTTAGTTGACTTTTGGCAAATTTAGAGAAATAGATTAAGAAATTTAGATATTTCGACAGCAGATAGTTGCTTTTACTACGATAATAGTAATAAAAAACTCTTTGTTTTTACAGTGTTTGACCTGAAGATATACTTCAACAAGACCGTAAAATAGCAAATTTTTTGTAAGTACTCAACAATTACAATTTGAATATAAGTTATTTTATTTATGGCAAATAGCATTCAAAAGTGTTTTTATGCATTAAGTTTATTTTTGCTACAACATTTTGTTCGTAAAGTTGTGATATTTACCCATGATTTAATTGAATTGTGAAATCGTGAAATCATCTATTACATGTAAGTTGGCTCATATAAGATATAACGTAGCCTAATACAGTGGAATGAGAGCCAAAACAGCAATTGTAAAGAAAAAAATTTTATGTTTCTCATCATTCGAACAATCAAAGTGGGAACTGGCATAGATTACAAAATGGCGTAATTTATAATAGGGCCCTAGTGCATAAATTAAAATGTAGAAACACTGTATTACAAATTTAAAAAATATCACGAAAATACTAAAAAAGTTTTTACAAATGCTGTAAGTTACGAAGTACTATTAAAATTACGAGTTGAATTGAATCGGAGGAATTGTAAAAAATGGTATTCTTGATGGAGAATCTGCGGGATTATCCTTTGTAGAAATCTAAGTGATGGATAATGATTTAAATGAGTTACAGTAAATGCGATGAGAAAAGGTAAATCATACAGTTTTCCAGGAAGTAGGAATTTGTACTAACGTCCAATTATCGGAGAATATGGTTGATCTTGGTTGTGCATAAACTAAAGCCATGGCGATTAAATACCCTCTTAATAAAAAATATGTTGATGTATAGGTACGCGAAAAGAATATGCGTTATTCTGAGGAGTAATAATACCTATTGAATATTGGGAAGCATCTGTGTACCAAATATCGGCATTGATAGAATAATGAGACATTGACCAAGGCATAGTGAATCAGATGATCGAATAAGTTGAGTAACCAAGTAATGAGGAAGAAAGAATCTGGGATCATGAATATTGTACAATGGGCGTAAAACGTTGAAAGTGCTGATAATTGGCCAATTGAAAGTAAAATGACCAAGAACATGTGGACGTTAATTGATAATTTATGTAGTGGTATTATTCTGCTAAAAGTCTAATTAAATGCATGCGTTCCGGTGTAGCTGAGATAGAACGTTGAGTGGTGGATAAATGAAATCCGAGAAAATTAGATTCCTCTGAAATTCAGGTAGAAGTATTAATTTGGGATACATTGAATCCCAATATAATTGATAGTGTGATTCCATTGTTTAATAACTGGTAAATGTATAATGTCTATCGCCAAAAGGATATTATCGCAATGGGCCCATGCAACTGGCGGATATTTTTTAATAGGTTTGATAATATAATTAGCTAATAATTGGAATGGTGCGGCAGAATGTGTAAGGCCTATAGGAGCTCGATTAAAAAAGTATTTATTTTCTCTGTGATCCATGAAAGTGGTTTGATAACTATCTTTTTATTTTACTGAAAGTGGATATTAAGCATTCATTTGATCGAATTATATAATTAAATGATCCATTGGGGGAACATGCTTTTTTGCAACATTTAAAAAAAAGGTAGATAAAATCGAATAGTTTTGCATTTAGGTGAAAAATGGGAATAATCGACAACCATACGTAATTTTTTGTCGGGTGACTTTGGTACGAAAAATACTTTTGATATGAAAGGGGAAAGTTTATTAGTAGGTGAGATAATACCAGCGTTAATATGTGCTTGAATAATTGATTGCATCCACATTAGCTAATTTGGTAGGATCTTTTTCTCAATGCAAGCAATTCAAATATTTATTAATTCTAAGTTTATCGCAGTTGATTCAACGCGATTGTTGAGAAAATCTTTGGCACAATCTGTCCCATCTTCTTCTTGCTTGAATTCAAACATGACAGCCTCTGCATATATGCGTGTGTATCTGTGTGTGTATCTACTTATGTTTCCATGCACATATGTATGACCTTTTTGACAAATATAAAATTTAGTTAATATATAATAGAATTATAGACCTAGAGCAACTCATGGAAAAAAAATGGAGTGAGTCTAGAACCAAATCCAAGTGCTCTAAAAAGGAATGGGGACTCAAAGTTTACTGAATTTCTGGTTAGGAGTGTGTTGAGTGGTAACAAAACATGAATTAAAAAACCTGGAAGAAAATAGTAGTAGTGAAAGATGTTACTTAGGAAAATCCTATTCATTTCAAGTAAGAGACAGAAAATGATGTTTTTTTACGTATAGCCATCTCAATATGGAAAATATATCCGAATGTAAGATCCATAGTTACACAATTCCATTTAGTGTACAAGCGTAAAAAATGTAGAAGTAGGAGTAATGGAAGAAAATCAAATTTGAGAAGATTTCGGAAGTAATTTGAAACTTTATAGTGTAAATTTGCAATTTATTGGTCTGGGTATATACATGAATTCAAAATAAGTAAATGTGTGTAATCTCGCAAGAGGGACCACAATTTTCCAATGGTTTTCTAACATCATTGGCATTTGCAACATGTATGGTAGCAGAAGTTTTCGTCTTTAAACTTGCATAGTATTGCAAAAAACTCATAAGAAAACAGAAAATATGTAGAGAATGTGTTCAAATGAAATAATTTATCATCAAATGTGTAGATATGAAAAATCTAGTTGCAACGACAAAATTAAATTTGATAGATCCTGCCAAACTACCAGAAACTAATGGGTTGAAGTCCTTATTCCAAATCTGAGTTAAATAACAAACACACCATTCTCCTATTTTTCTGCTCTTCATCATTGGGTAAAAATTTTGATACATTAAGTTTACTATTGTGCATAAATAGCAATGATGTTTCAATAGTTCTGACTAAAGAAGAGTTGCTCATGAAAAGGCATGCTTTGTCTAACAAATTATAAATCCCACATCTAATGATTGCATACTAAATAAGTTTATGCATTAATTGAGATTTTGTTTTCTAAATTGGAAACCCTGCAAAAAGATTTTGTAATTGCAAATATTGTAACATCAGTCGGTAGTTGTGGTTATTTATCGGCCAGATCACGCGCTTTTCGTGTTGACTAGTTTGTAAATATTGTAAATACGCATTGTATATAAGACACCCAAACATCTGTAAATAGAGAAATAGTTTAACCATGTTCTCTTGTTCGCTAGAATCACCCCAGTGATTCTTCAATATGTTCAGCGGTTCACAGTTTTAATATGAAAATCACTCATAAAACTTCTCAAAAAGAGCTCAGTGATGCATAACCGCTATGCTACACCCCTCAACAATGTTCAATAATGAATTTATGGCATCAATTTATTCCAAAAAAATTAAAAACCAGTTGGTCCAACTGATATTTGAGCACCATAACGACTTAGAGGAAACCATTTTTAGCAATGAAATTGTATTTTGCAATAGCAATCAGTGAATAATGAGAAAATGATTCCATTTTTCAAGGAAGTGAAAAATAAACTAATATAGTAAAATGATTGCATTTCCTTATATCATTTTGACTATTAAAATTCTATTCTTAATAGTGTAGTAGCTATTCATATGTTATGTAACTTGATAGTAATTTTTTTGGACTTCAGGCTTAAAATAACTATTAACCCAAATTATGCTGGGATTTTTTCAATATATGGGATGGTTTTCCCGAATAATTTTTAAACGCGTATAACTCACGAGCAAATTTAGATACATAAAATCTGAAAACACCATAAGATAAATAAAGCTCTGTTCTTTCATTTTCGATTTAAATTCGCGAACTGGCTATGTCCCGTCCATGTGCACCTTGACGGTGGTCACACAGATATTTTCAGAACCAAAATATTTCATATTTGTTGTTCCTATAGACATTAGACTGCCCATCCGAACACAAGAGATGGAAAGAATTTCACTGATTTTACAAAAATCGTATTTCTAATTGTAATGGATTTCATATTTGTATGTACTTCAGGCACAAGAATGAGCTTCAGCACAAATCTTCATTATTACGGGTAGGGGCCCAACCTCATAGATGTCTCCACATAAAAGGCTTTCAATATTTCTTATCAGGCTTGGACAGATGTTTGTGCAATGTCATTTCCTTTACTCTTTGCAATTAATAGATTTGAAGACTTATATTAAAACTACTGATAATACAGTACACCTAAAGCTTCTACGCAAACAACCCAAATAGCAAGCCATTAATGGACCGACAATGGGCCATTGATTGCCATTATTGGCAAATGACCGCCGTGGAATTAATGGGCCAGTGATGTAGTCCCAACAATGAACCATTGATATTGCCAATAATGGTCCATTGGTGAGCCAATAATGGCCTATTGATTTCAAACCATTATAAGTACATATAAAACAACAACTTTATATATCAAAGCAGGTCAAATATTGCTGTTTGAACATACAAAAACCGAACAAAGGGCAGGAGGATATCTTTAATATTCTAATTAGCATTTTCAGTACCAACATTTAATTAAAAATTGAAAGAATGTCTTGTTAATAAATGATAACAATAAACATATAAATCTGCCAAATTTAACAAAAATTTTAAATTTTCAAATTAAGTCTAATTTTGAAATAGTACTTTTTTAAATCGTGAAAAATCTCTTCTGCCCATTCATAACTTTTTTATATTATAGTTAACTTTAAGGCGTCCAAATAGGCATGAACAAATTATTTTGAAAATTCACATAACATGTATATTTTATATTTTTTTACAAATTAAAAATTGCAAGAACGGTTTTCGCAATTCCTATTTTATATTAAAAGGATCTAGGAATCAAAATAGTGAAGTGACTTCTATTTGCAAACATCTATTCATTTATTATTGATTAATAAGGTTGTCAATGACGCCGCCAATGGCCCAAGGATGGGCCACTGGTGGCATCAGATGCCGCAAGTACCACATTTTTATTATGAGTTATGATTCATAACTTGGTATAAATTGCTTGAGCTTATAGTACAATTGGTAGTGTATATAGCATTAGAGTTGTAAGAGTTTTGTAAGGGAAGGACTTGGTCAGTAAAATTGAGAATGAAGTGGGCCAGGGCCGAGTCGTGGTCCAAAGTTTCTGCACAACTGGCTAGAATTGTTCAAAATTTTATTGATAAATATGCATTCTCTTACATTAAAATATTGCCAAATTATACATCAAAAAGTGAATCCACGACAACAATAATTACAATTAATTCAGAAGTTTTCTTAGTAATAGAAGTGCAAATCAATTTCATTTATCCTTTAGGTGTCCCAGCGTAAATTTTAAATTACATACAATATGGATTTTTTTTGGATGTTTGCGATGGGAATGCTGCACATTTTCATATGATGTCCCATAAACATATATTTATTATTAAGATTTCAATACAACTATTAAAAATTTAAAAATGTCAATTAAAATCGTTTTCCAGCAGTGAACACATCCTTATTTTAAGCAGATCACTTTTGATGTCATCATGAGTGAACTTTCTAGTAAAAGAGTGCAGTTGATGCAAAAATGCTTTCATTTTCAATTATATGCTTAATTTTTTTATTAACAAAATTCTTATAATGGTTTTGAAAATGACGTGCCCGGGACGGGCCTGGGCCTGCATATTTCGAGTTGCAACGGGCCGGGCTGGTTTATGGATTAAGGGGCAAGGGCTGGCCTCTAAATCTTGGCCCGGTTACAACTCTGTATAGCATAATATCTTAATGATTGAACACATTGCTGTAAATGATTGAATTCATTATACAGTGCTCATAAAAACAAGAGTTGGTATAATAGATTGTGTTATCAACTACTGAAGGGTAAGTAATTTCATTTTTTATGGAATTCAATTTTATCAGTCAAAATTGTAAATCACTATAATTAGTATTTGTTCGCTAGATGGAAGATCGATCCAGTAATGCCATTAATGGGCCATTGTCGGATCATTAATGGTCTAAAAAACTGATAAATAATAGTTTTCTGAAAATTGAAGTTAAACTATTTTATTACTATTTAAATCCGATTTTTCAAAACTTTCCAATTTTCCCACACCATTTATGGTGATCTGAAGCCAATTGCAGCAACAACTAACCTCTACTACTTTGTTCTCTTCAGTGGACAAACCAAGTCCCGTATGGCGCAAAGTGTGCAAAGTGTGTAAATTTCAAAGTTGTGACATCTTTATCATTTAGTGAGCTACGAGCGCATAAATATTTATGGAATCCTCGATTGTTTCGGGTTGATTAAAATTATAAAAGTGTAATATCATAAAATGCATTCGTAAGCCGTTTGTCCATCACTGTTGTTTTCGATAAAATTAAAATGAATTTTATAATGTTAATCTTACATGTTCATCAAATACATTTCAGATCATTTTCATAATATATTTTTGATGACATATGCATCATATAGTTAGTTTGATGTATCATATGAGCTACCATCTTAGAATAAATTTTAGCAATTTCTATTGCATAAACAAAGAATATTACATTTGATTAACGCATAGTTACAGTGTCAAAAATATTAGTTTGAATTGATACTAGTTTATCATTAAAAAGTTATCAAATATAGAATCCATTGTAATTTATAATATAACGAAAAAACAATTTTTTTCAGGGGATATCATAAGGCAATTACAAAAATGTCAGATAATCTTATCTGTGCAATAATTGCTCCTAATACAAAACAATATTGTGTTTCGTTTGCTTAGCAAATTCGTCTGTGTTAATATTAATATTAAACATAATGATTTGAAATTATTAATTACCTGTGGGCCTTTATGTTTAAGCATCGCAAAATATGTAGCATTAGGATACAAAACTATGTTTAGCAAATACGTCTCTTCAGTAAATATATCTTCATTGTAAAAATAACAAAACTTCTTTGAGAAACAAAAACTTTTGCATTTCTTAATCTTGAGGCACATTAAAGCACAGTAAGAAAACGAAATTGTTCTTGTATGAACCGGACTTTTCAACCTCATGTCCGGACATTCATTTTTCAGCAAAGCCTGAAAATCCATTGATTTTACATTCAAATGTTGAACGCATTCATGAAAATTCATTGCTAAAATCAGAAGAAAGCCTCTACAGTGTAATTTCATTGTTAAGAATGTCATGAAAAATGACACACTATCCTGATGTTAGCTTACGTTAAAATCGAGGTTAATAGGTTGTGCACTAAAAATTCAAACGGATTTGTTTTAACTAGGTTTATTTCTAATTTAATCAATATACATTAATCTAACCTTAAATCGCTTGTATTTCATTAAATATGATCAAGAAATTATATATATATATATATATATATATATATATATATATATCTCATTTAATATTAATGGTATCGGTTATATATATATATATATATATATTATATGTATATATAAGCTATATATTTTATATATATATATATATTGTAATATCGCTACCCAGGTGAAACTAACACTTCATGACTCGATAATCTACTTAGAGAATCAACAAGAGATCAGCGTCAGCCCTCACGGGGTAAGTATT
>CABFPE010000178.1:1094764-1110701 GCA_900660155.1 Hofstenia miamia | reverse complement strand
CTGTTGCACAAATCGCATGTATTAAATCTTTATTACGTACTTGTGTCTTTTCAATACGCCAAATTGCTGTTCAAACAGGTGTCAGTGTAGGAAGCATTTCAAAAATCAAATTGATGACAAATGGGCATGTACCTAGGTCATGTAGAGTTGGCAAATGCGGTCGAAAAAGAAAAACAATACCATGTGATGATCGATCCATGATTTTGTCACTTAGCCAGCAGCCCTTGATGTCAGCTTCACAAATCAGATCAAATCTAGTTGAATGAAGAGTTGAAGTTTCAACATGTACAGTATGCTGACGACTCAATAGCCTTGGTTGCTGATCTGTCACACCTTGTATGGTAACTCAATTGACACCAGCAATGATGAAGAAGTGCTTGAATTTTGCTCGTTAGCATGTAGATTGGACTCAAGAGCAATTGAAGGCGCGTTTGTTTCAGTGATGAAAGTATTTTCGAGTGCCAGGATGCTCATAGGAGCAAAGTGTGGCAGATTCCAGGTGCAGTTCGTCCAACTGTCCAGTTGTAAAGCATCCAACAAAGGTTATGGTTTGGGGCATCCTCACATATAAAGGATCTGGGCGACTTCATATGTGTGAGGGCATGATGACTGCTCCAAAATATTTAGAAGTCATTCAGAATAATGTAATCTCACAGATAGCTGACTGGTATGATACTCCTGATGACTGTGTCTTCATGCATGATGGAGCACCATGCCACAAAGCCAAGATTGTTTCCCAGTTCTTAGAAAAGAATAGAAATAAAGTGCTTCCATGGCCTGATAATAGCCCAGACCTCAACTTAATTGAGAATATTTGGGGTATTTTTAAAGCAAAATTGGCAAGGCATTCATATGTGACCAAGAATAAACTTACTGCTGCTATTCTTGAAGCAAGGCATCATGATAAGAATTTCTTGAAGTAGATCAGGACTTTTATTGATGCCAGCCAGGATTCAAGCCGTGATACAAGCCAAAGAAGGAGCCACGAAGTATTAGTATATTATCTTCAAAAGGATTGTCATGATAGTTTTACATAATTTGTAAACTAAATTTTGTTATTTTGTGTCATGAAAATCTCTGTAATTGTGAATTTCTTTTATTTCTATTCAATACACATATATGTCTAGTCTTTTGTAGTGATGTACTTTTATTAGCTTATCAGCTTGGGTACGTATCTTTTATTGATTAAGATAAAAACTCAATTATTATAACTAAATTTGTATGACTATGCATATTAATAAGTTGTTGGTTTACAACATATCCAAGAAAAACCAAAAAATAAGAAGTGTTCATAATAATTTGTCCCCTACGTATTTGGACCACTTTTAAACATAATATACAAAAAAATTTCACTAAAATTTACTGAAAAATTTCTGCGTTTGCATTATTTACAATATCTTGAAATAAAAAACAGTCTTTTAGTAAAAATTACATTCATAATGCCAATTGCTGACACTTGCATTAGATATAGGGAAATTTGAAAAATGCTAAATAATATTTAGTAAGATTTTCTAGAATATGCAATAGTTGAGATACACAGTATAAATATTTATNTTAATTGAGAATATTTGGGGTATTTTTAAAGCAAAATTGGCAAGGCATTCATATGTGACCAAGAATCAACTTACTGCTGCTATTCTTGAAGCAAGGCATCATGATAAGAATTTCTTGAAGTAGATCAGGACTTTTATTGATGCCAGCCAGGATTCAAGCCGTGATACAAGCCAAAGAAGGAGCCACGAAGTATTAGTATATTATCTTCAAAAGGATTGTCATGATAGTTTTACATAATTTGTAAACTAAATTTTGTTATTTTGTGTCATGAAAAACTCTGTAATTGTGAATTTCTTTTATTTCTATTCAATACACATATATGTCTAGTCTTTTGTAGTGATGTACTTTTATTAGCTTATCAGCTTGGGTACGTATCTTTTATTGATTAAGATAAAAACTCAATTATTATAACTAAATTTGTATGACTATGCATATTAACATATCCAAGAAAAACCAAAAAATAAGAGGTGTTCATAATAATTTGTCCCCTACGTATTTGGACCACTTTTAAACATAATATACAAAAAAATTTCACTAAAATTTACTGAAAAATTTCTGCGTTTGCATTATTTACAATATCTTGAAATAAAAAACAGTCTTTTAGTAAAAATTACATTCATAATGCCAATTGCTGACACTTGCATTAGATATAGGGAAATTTGAAAAATGCTAAATAATATTTAGTAAGATTTTCTAGAATATGCAATAGTTGAGATACACAGTATAAATATTTATGTGGAATAGGAATGAACTAAGGGAGCTAAGCAGAGAAATCAGGATGTTACTAGCAGTATAGATAATATTTAATTTAGATAGACATGGCAGGGTACAAAGTCGTGAAAGGACTGCTAAGTGTGGAGGAACCTTTAGAAGCAGAAGCAATAGGCCTAACGGAATATGTAGAAAAGCAAAATATTTTATCACTACTCGTTGTTAGCATGGAGCTAAGCAAGGCTGATGTGATAAATTTAAAAGTGGGGGACGGAAATTTTCAATTTTTTTTGCCAGAAAACTGTTGGAATTCTTTTAACACACTGATGTTTTCTCTGTCATTTTTGCATTGATGTGACGTTATTAATAGAATCTTCCAGATATAACTCCACTTAATTGAAATAATTTGAATTAATAAATTCATAAAATTTATATTGAGTTACTCACTAGCAAAAGTAAGGGGTTGCAATTGAAATAATTGCGGGCTTAGATTTAAGTTTGCTTATTAATTCTGACCATGTTGTTTCTTTCTGAACTTGTCTTCAAATTTCTCCCTGATAATGAGGAAATTAATCTGTTTTCGCAAGATCTAATTCGTTCCAAGTCATTCAGCCTGCTGTAACTTTATTTGATTGTTTACTGAAGTTATAACGCTGTCAATGTTATTCACTTGTGTTTCATTTTCTTACGCCATCACTTGTTCTCCATGCGACGTGCATTGAATGCAAGAGTACTCTTTATCATATGATCAATTCTATAGTCTTCCGCAAGTTTAAGCTGATTTCAGCAGTTCTTCACAGGTATTCATGAATTTGATGGATACAAATGGTAATCTACTCCTGCAAATTCGTGATATTCATTGGAACATTGGCAATACATCTCGCTGCTTCATTGTATCTTCGTGTATGGTATGACACTGGTTGACAGTATAAAGTGCGCCCTTAGCATTCGTATGCCAACCGTTTTCAAACAATTTAGTGTTAAATTTGTATTTTATTTTGTATTAAGGATTTTTATGTTTTTTTTGAAATAAATTGTATTATTATTATTATTATTATTAATGAGTTTATATTCCTGTTCACAACAGATACAAAGGTGAGCAAACTATTAGTGTTTATCTGCTGGCGGTTTTCTTTTTCAAGTTAACACCAACAATTCAAGCAAAAATATAGACAATAGCAACTTCTTAAAATGGTTCATCATCAAACAAAAAATATTGCACTTTAGATAACTGATTTGCACTAGTGGGTGCCATCTTCTTGAGTATATTTCAATCGCCGTGCAATGCAGTATTGACAATGTAGTAACTGATCTTTCAGCATTCCACAGCTGTGGTAGCAGCCCACTTAAATATACATATATATATATATATATATAAGCGTGTTAATTGTGGCACTTCTAACTTGCGAGCAAAGTATATTCAGAAGGGAGAAACCTCGCACTGCTTCTGATAAAGATATTGATATATTATCCAAAGTTTCTGAGATTGAATAATACTGAATGCTTGAATAATACATTCGGCTGAAATACAAGTCCTAGTTCACAGAAATTTTGCAACTTTTGTTCTTAGCAACTTTTCACTCAGTGTTGTACTGAAAAGGAAATGAGTGCTTAATTCCGCTCTAGCTAAATCATTAAATCACTCCATTTTTGATGTTATTTTAGGGTATCATTTTGGACCACTTCCCTTACTAATGGGTATAGCTTGGATGTCGCAATAGCCAATTATATTGTAAAGACTGTGCTAATAATATTTATCTAAGTATATGGCTTAAGCCTTACTAGCACTGTGGTTGAGTAGAGTCTGACCACTTCCAAAAAACATGTAAAAACACAAATATTATTTTTATTGTTTATCTTATTTATTATTTTTAAAATATTTTTTACTATGGCACAAAAATATAACAAAAAGAGCAAATGATCTAATTTTCCATTTTTGTGTAGTTTAGAAAAAAATGGATTATAGCCCCTAGCCAACGCACAAACTCTGATTTAATATTATTTAAAAGAGATTTCTTACCTAAAGTTATTTTAGTTTAGAGATATGTAAAATGGCTCTTTTCTCAAATCATATTATTATCTACACTTTACAATTAATACTTTTGCACTTCCTAAGCATCGATTTAAACTAAAATATACTCATTTGTGATAGTCACTTACATATCTATGAAAATCAAGTTGTTAGAATGTATTAAAATAAACTTTAGCTCAATTTTTATCCAATTTTAACAAAAGGGTTAAATAAATACCAACTTTGGTCGGGTGTGTCAAATAATTTTACAGAATTCTTGGCTCGAAAACTAAGTTTCATTTTCCTTTTAGCAGTTTGAGTGGAGGGGGACGGCGTCACCCCGAAATCTTCAAATAAAATAAGTGGGGGACGCCGTTCCCCTGCGCTCCACCTCCATCTCACCCCTGGAGCTAAGGAAAATAAGAACAGAGGGTGAGTGAAAGAATGCATACTAGAGTAGGATAAAAGAAGAGACAAACAACGTATTAGTAGAAGGTGATGAATGAAGAATACGGGAGGAATTCAGAAAACTGCCATCGAGAAGAGATCAACAAGGGGCTACAGAAGGCAGGACTAATGAGAGAAACAGAAGCACAGGCAGAACAGGAGCAAGAAATATGGATCAACTGCGTGAAGAAGCACATTGTCAGAAGATTTGAGATGATTATGAGTGTAGGATATACAAGTAAGACTTAGAGATAGTGGACCATTTGATAGCAGAGTGCAAGAATGCGCGTAACCAGAAGACAATGTGGGACTGAATCGAATGCCTTACAAAAATCAACGTCAAATTCATAAGAAACTTACAATCTTCATAAAGGCTTTATATATTATCCAAAATGATAGGATTTGAGTAGGTTTAGGGGTATCTTAATGAAACCATAAATTGTTTAATATTAAATTTCTAGTATACAAACTCTGATTTGTGCATTAACAACGTAAGTTTTATCAGTCAATAAATCATATCCCTTGCATAATTATTGAATTTATCTACGTAATCTCTTCAATGACTTCAAATATATTACGTATTTATGTATGATCTTATGCAATTTGTAACTGCATTTAGTATTGTAAATTCCCTTTTCCAACGTCTCTATGCATTTTCATTATCATTACATTCAATTTGCATTAAAGAAGTAATTGTAGTCTCAACGAAATAAAACCACTGCTCCTCAAGTTTTGCATCATGATAGGCATTAAAAATTGTTAAGAGTATTGACATTTGATAAAATTTGTGTAAACTGCACTTACAAACCTTTGAAAAGTGCTATCATATTGAGTAAAAAGGTTACGATATCATCTTGTTTTTCTGCAAATGGAAAGTGCTAGAGCAGTTTGTAGCAAGTTGAATTTAAAAAAAGAAAAATTGTTACTGTTCTGTGTGCTTTCAAAGATGATTTCATACAACTTGGCCGTTTCGATAAATGATGATTCCGAACACCAATTCCCATCTAATTTCTTAATGGTTAACGCTATTATCTTTCAAATTGTAACATTGTGTTTGCTCATCCGATCATTTGAAGATTGTTGCTGATGCTAGTTTATGCATTTCTAGCACTGAAATTAGAGAATTCTTCAATGGCCATTGTACATAATTTATATAACTGTTTAATTGTTGTTCTAGTACCTGCTCTTAGAGTTTGTAAGATACTGTAAGATACTACTTACTACTAGTAATTTTACTAGTATCGAAGCTGAGGTTATCGCTCCATTTTTTGGGCAATTTTTGTTAACACCGCTTTCAGGGGTATTGTGTTCTATTTTATCGGCCTCCCTCTAATTTTCTACAGTTATATATATATATATATCACTCTATTGTATACAAGAGCTAAGAATTTAGCTTTAGCGAAGGCTAATAATCCGTTTTAACACTTTGAACCTCAAACATCTATGAGCATCTATTCAACCCTCAAGAGGTTCTCAGCAAAGAGAAC
This sequence comes from Hofstenia miamia, assembly GCA_900660155.1. Taxonomy (NCBI): domain Eukaryota; kingdom Metazoa; phylum Xenacoelomorpha; order Acoela; family Hofsteniidae; genus Hofstenia; species Hofstenia miamia. The sequence continues at coordinate 1,104,491 of CABFPE010000178.1, read as the reverse complement.
TCACTTACTGATGGATTTTTAATACTAATTTTTGAAACTTTATTGGTTCTTAAAGATTTCCTATTTTTTTCCTTTACACTCAAGTCAGCCATATGTATAGGTTTATTACCTATTTTGCTACAAAAACATCACGTTGCAGTAAAACAGATATTTTTTAAATTGTACATGTTTTTGTTTGAAATTTTTAAATGATTAGGGAAATGAATTTAAAAATAGAGATTCCTTTCCAAATAAGCTTGTTTGCTAAATTGTTTATTACATACGTATATATGTATATGTAAATATTGACCATTTGTAATACAAAATAGCATTTGAATATTTTACATTTAAAGTTTTGAAGTACAGTACACTGTATCTTTCAGTTGTTCTGTATATGCAGTGTCAACCGCCACCTCCATTCCTTCAATAGTTTTAGTGGGTGTTTGTGTCACGCAATATTTCAGTTTCATATACCGTCTAATGCTCGTTATGCAATCAGAAATTATTTAAACATAATTTCTTATTTGACTATATCGTTCCAACAGACGTAGATGAGAAAATGGCTATCTAATACTGGGAAAGCGATCCAATTGTCTGTAGGATTACAAAGTTGCATGGCAACAGCGTCGCCATTACTATTACCAACAGTTTCGTTTTTCCAATTTCGTGTTTGACAACAAATATAAACACGGCCATTAAATGCGTAGTTGTTCATATATCAACTCGCGGGTACAAATTTTCGCAAAATTGTAAATAGATTTACAAATGTGAAAAGTGTTTCTTTGTCATTGTTTCTTGAAATATTAGTTGGTCCATGCTCTTATGAAATTAAATTCAAAGTCCTTGTGTAATGGGAACGAAACAACAATGTTAAATAACAACTCTAATGAATACAATTTTGTCACAAATCATCTATCATTTCTTCCAAAAACAGCAAAAAGTGCTTCACTTTCTGATTCTTGTTACATTTCACATTCAATGCCCTATGGTACTTTTTAAAGACATTCTCATAGAAATGCCTTGCTATTGTGAGGGTCACGGTAATTGTTATACAAAGAATTTAAAAATATAAGGTGTTATCCAAAGGTGCCTTTTAATATTGATAGTTAATTCTTGCATTTTCTGATTTTGTAAAATACTTAAAACTTAATTATAATGTTATTTGAACATTTTACAAATGTCTTAAAAAATTGCTTTTAGATATTTCAGACAAGGGTGGGAAACGGGTCAACCCGACCCGGTTGGGTCCTAAAAATTTGTTATCATTAGTTAGTCTTAATCGTTTTTATTAACCTTAATAATAGTCGCAAAAATCGTTATCATTAATATTTTAGTGGCCATGAATTGCGTGAGAATCTCTTTCAATTATCAATCATTAAGTATGAAAGAAATTAGGCCTATAAATGAATGTTTCACACTGATTGATCAAGACTATAAATTATACCGCTACTCGTTGCTAGCAGTTTACTCTATTACATTACATTAATGAAAGAAAGTTGGGAGTGGCTGCAATTCTAGTCTATTTTAGCAACTGAAACAGTAGCACTAAGCCAGACAAGCTCACACTGTGTCATGTGCACAACCCGCAGCCCTGGTTAAACGTGTTCATGAGCCTGCCATGCATGGCTCATCAATGCTAGAAAAAGCTGTGGAAAATAGTTTCTTAGTCAGCCTTCATTATGGCTGCATACGGTTAGGTGAAACATGTAGTTATTATGTTTAAGTTCATGTTCCTAAAACATATTTTTCATTGCAATTTAAATTGAGCCGATCACCTAATTGAAGTTCAATGGTTGAATGCATCATTCAATTATTATAAATGGGTTAATTTTCCGAAAATAAGTAAATGTCAGTAATAATTATACTCATAATTAGTTAGTTTTAATTTGTAATCGGTATATTTATTATAGGGACCTTACTAAAAATTTTTCTCGCATAAATCTGGTATGTCTTATACTGGTCAAGAAAGAACTAGTATTAATCACTTGAGTCAATAAATCTGAAGAATGGAAATCGTTTTGTTATCCAGCAGAAAAGTACAATGACGATGACCATTCAATTGTTTTTATGACGGGTAGGTTTAGACGGGTCGTGTCGCAAGTGTCTGTTAGATGGGCAGGGTCTCTGCCCACCCTGTTTCAGACATATGAAAAGCCTCATGCATTGCTTAATCTTAAACTATTTATCCATCACGTATGGTATCATTTTTATATTTTTATAGACGACAACAGTGGTGTCGAACCTGGGGGACTATTGGGGTCTTAACCCCCTGATTTTGAAAAATCAAATTTTTACATGATTTTTTATTCTTGTCGTTCTTTTAGTACATTGTAAGACACAAATATTATTATAATTACTGTACTTTCAAAAAACGTCCAGATTACTTTGTTAGTAATTCACAAACGACATTTCACAACAATAATTTGCCGAAATTTTATACTTACAATAAATAAACACGCATAAATTATTCTATTTTTAACCAAGTAAAAACTATTAGTAAGAACTGAAAATTCAGTTATTTCGGTAAAAGTAAAAATACCAAAGAAAGCTGAACATTTCTTCCCAAAATTTAAGTTATAATTAATTAAGAAATGTACTGCATTCTCTCGGATTTGAAAAATATTTTTGCAATAACGAATTTCTTACTTTTTTGAAATGAGCAATATTTTGCCTGATGTTAACCTGAATTTTATACCTGAGATTGAGAATATACATTATTCAATATATATTTGGTGTTTTGGCATCGTCAATGCGTATATTGTACGTGCAACTTTACGAAAGAGTGCAGTAAACAGAATCATTTTTCCACAGAGCTGATTTGCATACAGAAGAAAACCTGTGTTTGTTTGGATTCTTGAGAGCATATATTTTACACATTATTTAGTGAATTTTAGACTTGTTGCTAGTAGCTTGAACCATGAAATATATTTAACAAATATATTAAAAATGTAAATTGGGCTAGAATAATAGTTCGTTGATGCTGTTTACTTTTTTTTACTAATTGGAAGATGTTTGGGTTGAATCCCAAGGATTTTATCCCATTTCAACGCTGAAGAATGAATTTAGGATGACGTATAGAGTGAATCTAAACATAGACACATTCTGTATTGTATTTCAAACACCAAAAAAATCATTGCATCATCACTAGGATTTGACTTTATAGTGCTATGGAGACAAAATCATTCTACTGAAGAACAGCTGATTAATATTATTAGTGTTGTCCACGTAATATACACACAAATTAACTGCTAAGGAAACAATTCTTTTTTATCTTTCGATCGGACCCTCGAGAATACATGAAGCAGCTTCCTTCCAATCAACAATATGCTGGAGGTCAAATAATAACGTGTTGGTTTGCAATATCAAAGTCTTTGAATTGTAGATTTGATGCTGAATCGCAGATACAAAGGAGCATATTTTTGTTGCATGGAAGTATGCATCACTTGTAAGATACTATTCTCATTTTAATACATAATGTGAAAATTGTGCAGTCTCTGGAATATTAGTGATTCATAGACAATCATGTCATGTGATTCATTGCAGAATTGTCTCAAATATGTAAATACATTCACAAGAATTACCACAGAAATGTTGTTTTATACATTCAACACCATACTATAAAATATTTATGTCAGATAGACATAAAATTTTCAGTGTTACTATTAAAACACTTGGGATGCAAAATGCACCCCAAGCTGTAGAAATATATGAATATTTACTTATCTCAAAATAAATATATTCAAAAATAACATTCACTCATAATATTAATATTTTTCGACTAAGGTAAAAATTAACGAGGTACAACAAAATAGCATAATTGGCACTACTTTTATTGCTGCTCGAGTCCTTGTGGGGTGCAAATGCTCCCCAAATGATGACGAACTGCTAAGAATTTTATCCGGAAGGACAAAAAGTTTTTCAGTGATTATCATTAAGCAGCTTGCTGTTTTTTTAAGAGAACAAACTGTTTTTTTATTTTCAAGTACTTTTTTCCAAACCTATAAGGAAATTTGCAAATTTGTTGGGAATGTGCACACACGAAATGGGGAAGATTTGTACAAAACGGGTTTGTAATACTTGATGTACTTGAAGACTTAATAATTTTTAATGACAATTCCGATTTATTAAAATTTATTCAAATTATTCCTACAACGGAATGAAAGTTGAGACGCTTCTGCATTGTGTTGTTTTTCAGAGTTATGAGCGCTTGAAATTTTTACGAAAATTTCATAGATTTTAAAAAATTCCTGTGTAATTTTAATCATTCACAGCCTGGTGTCATTTTAAAATTAAAACGATTATTCTACATTTTCTCCAAGCATTTTGGGAAATTTAGAATTCGTGAGCCATGGGCACATTTATTGGTGAATGTATTCTTGAAATACTAAAGCACATTGCTTTGGCAGAAGTACTTGAAAATTCCGATTTTGGAAAAAAAATTTAAGTATTCTAGGCCTTGAACACATGGAACCAACATCGAAGTTGAACTGTTTCTTTATATGCAGATAGGCCTCCCAAGCACATTGAAGTGTGCCTGTACAAAATCAGATGCACCGGGGTTGAAGCTTTCATGCAAGGCATGCCTTAATGGGACCATGGTTTTAAGACGCAAATGAAGAACTAGGCACTCTTTATTCTGTGCTGCCATCTGATTTTGCATATCTTTTTTAGTCTTGGAACTATGAGAATTTAAATAATATTTCAGGGAATCATAAAATATTTTAATGAAACTAAATACTTTGCATGCGCACACATAAAAAAATTTTCAAACATCTAGCCCCCCCCCATTTTAAGGGGTTGACACCACTGGACGACAAGCAAATTGTGATTGAAGAATTACATTAAAATTAATTTGCAGCCGAATTCCTACACTAGATGGCGAAAATAGCTTCAAAAATATTGCACGATAATGAGACAATTTTCATCTAAAAATGCACTTGGTCGAGGTGTTATTGCGATTTGCTGCTGTACAATCGCAATCTGACTTTCTGCATGACAAGTCACTTGGCTGGTAGACATGGTCGGCCGAGTAATGATAGTAAACGATTTCTTTAAGACATGCTGAGCATTTCTTCTTTAGAGCACTCTCTCTCTTTCTCTAATATGGAAACCAATAGAGTCCCGTCGTCAGCATTATATTATATGTTAGGAGTTTGGGCTGTTCAAAGAGATACGCAAAGTCCTGGAGCTTCACTAAAAAAATTTTGCATGGTTTTACCCAAATTTCTTTAAAATGTTAATTTCTTGACCTAGAACAATTTATAAAAATGTTTGAAAGAAAATAACCTTTTTTCCGCATATTATTTTCAATATAAACATTAAAATATGAGGTAGTCAATATAGATCAAAGCCTTGAATTTTTGTTTATTAAACAATAAATGCATGCATGTAACGTGGCGATTGCTTAAGCAAAAATGCTTGAATTGTTAGCGTAGTTGCGTAATCATGTATATTCATCTAGGATGATTTAAATCGGATTCTAGGCACTTGTTTATTCAGTGCGTGTCAAAATGTTCCAAAGACTCTATAAGTGCTAAAATATTAAATTCAATTTTGGCCCATATATTAATACAATGTCATTTTAAAGGAAAATCCAAAATTTTTGATAATTTCATGAAAAGCTGTCCAAATAATTGGCATAAGGCAAAAAGGCATAATCAGGTGGCCCATAAATACCAGAATGTCAAAAAATAGTGGCCATCAGAATCATTACACTAATAATACTATTTTTACAATTCTCTGCTGAGTACTATTACCTACAGCCCTGAAATATACATGAAGATACAAGTCTCCTAAAAAATCTGCAATCTTGTTGAAATTCTTTTCTATGCAGAAAAAAATAATTTTGGGAAAACATTACTTTACGAATATTAGTAATATTGACTAGCTCATATTTTCAAATATTATTGATAACTCTTTCCAGAAGTATGAATTTAATAATATATTTTAAATTTTTAGGGTTTACTCGTATGTCGTTCTGCTCTTCCTCTTCTGAAATTATTTTTTTTGTCTGCCTGAGGTGTGCTTGTATTTTACTGATTGGCATTTTTTCTATAAAGCAAAAGTATTGCTATTAGTAGTTTTCCCAACCTATGCGGATTCACCTTTGCTCACCAGTGACCTTTACTGTACAAATAATTGGGTCATTGCAATAACCACAAGAGCAACAATTGATTTTTATGTGGTTGCTGATCACTGGACCCATCATTAATAGAAAACTGCAAGCTGAGTCAATAAATTAGAAATGCTGTGAGCAATCAATTATTAGTCTTATTTTTAAAAATTTTAAGAATATCAATGTAAGTATGTAACAGTAATCTGTGCGGATAACCAGAAAATCTGTGGTGCTATACTTGTAAGTCCTACAAAATAAAAGGTTACACTTTTTCTAATCATGATGTAACATTCCTGCTCAATAAAATACGATTTAAAAGTAGAAATCATGGCCAGTTTGCCTCTAACATTAGACGCCAATGATTTCTGGGCCGATGATATATTAGTTTACTACAAAGACCTGTTTTTTTGAAGTTCAGATAATGATATTTGGGATTCGCAATGCCTATACATCGAAGTTTAATGTATAGTGATATGAGGATACGTATCTTAGCCGTGAAGAACTAAATGCATCTCATGATTAAGCGGTTAAAATAAAGAGAATTCAATGCTAAGAAAAAATCTTTCATTTTGCATAATTTTGCAAAAGTATTTGAGGCACCAAAAATTATATATTGACTAAAAATATTAAGATCCTATATTTAAGTATTTGGCTACTGCTACTCATATCTGGTGAAGATTAAGAATGTTTGATGAACCGTCTACGGCTACTCATTTTTCCTTAGACGCACATCCAAGAAAGAAGCGGCTTTTCACGTATGATGGACCTCAATTCTACAGATAATTTTTTTTTGTTATAATACAAGGATTTTTTCACAACTTCAAGATTCATTACAATTCTTAAAACTAGTACGATATCATTGAACCCACCAATTATGTTTTTTGTTTATCATAATTTAGTTAATAATATAATCTGTGATGTTTATCAAAATTTAATATATTCATTAAATATTCTGACGTTTTTATATCTATTAAGAATTTTAATAGAAAACTAGATCTAGGATTTGTTTGAAGTTTGTAATTAAGAGAGCACAAAATGAAAACTGTTTTGTGTACGACCAACCACTGGTCATTATTCATCTATGTAAGCTCGTTATTGGATCATTAATGGAAGACCTATAGAGTCTTAATAAACCAATTGTGAATCACAGTAAACTACCGATGTTGTCATTGGTTGGTCAATAATGGTTTCTTAGTGCTCAGTTATGTGCTTCTTCTTTTGTATTTATTGATGATTTAATGTTTGGATTTTGAGTTCAACAAACTTCATCCTTAAAGTGTGTTTTGCAATGTAGTAAATTTCAATGCATTTTAAAATAGTTAGTTTATTGAAAGAAAATACATACTTTTGCAGATAAACTAAAGTTTGCGTGAAATCCGACATAAATTCTGCAAGCTTAACAATATAATTTTGGATTAACATTATAGGCTCATTTCTAAGTTTGCCATACATAAGTGTTATTTTTTCATGTGCTTTATAAAATTTGATAGACAGTTTTTAGATTATTCTAAAATTTAACTGTTTATCACTTTTATTAGAAAAGTAAACATTAATTATTCAAATTGTGAAATAACGAGTTATCAATGCTTTAATATAGGTTCAAATTGAGCTATTGAAGGAAACTTGACAATTATGCATCATTTTTCTAAGAAAATTGAAATTGGAAAATATATTATGCATTATAAAAAATCAGGAATAAATTTTGTGCAATTCTAAAATGCTCGAAATGTACTTAAAGTTATGAAATTTAATATGTGTGCATTATTAAGACTAACTTGATTTTCTTTTCATATTGAAATTAATTTTGAATTAATTGTGCACTTATAATTATAACAAATGGTGTTTCAGAAATTAAAAGTGAGGGAATAAATGAATTGATTGTGAACTACTCGTAGAATATTTATAAGAAATAATTTCTTCAATTTATTTGTTAAATTTTGACATTTTTGAAAATATACAATTAATAGTCAAAATAATTGGAAGCCATAAAATGCTGTATATATTGTAGTGCCCACCCACTTTGTAAGCCCCTTTTGGCCGAATCAATTTAGTGTAGGCATATGAATAGTCCAGTAGAATAGATAATGACTTTGCCTCGCTCTTCTAACATATACAATAAGCTGCAATATTATATGTATTAACGCGCAAGGATCAGTAAATTACGTAGAGAAGACCGACTTAGGCGAATAACTCAGTCGAGGCATAGGGCTAATCTGACCTGTTCTAATTTACCCATTCTGCAATATCAGACTTTGAGTAAACCATAAGTTATTGAAGTACTTGGTCATTTGTTTTCTTCTATTTGAACTTTAGAGTTTGAACTCCATAAACCAATAAAATTGATTGACTTTTATAAGCATGTATGTATATCAATATTGATTTAAATTTTTTTTCAGCAGCAAAACTACGAAACTGAAAATATGGTCTAAAGATCAAGTCACATTTATATTGTATAGTACTTTGTTTTATTATCATAAGAAGCATTGGAAAATGGAAAGTGAGAACTAATGTGAAAAAGCTAAAATTGATTACTTTTTGCACGCAATTCTTTTCCCATCTTGAAATTTATTGAAAACTTCAGGAATATGAATTGCGTATGCATAAGGAGCGTATTCAGATATTTTTGATGGGGCACATAAGTTTTTATCAAGATTAGTGTTCAATTACGTGGAATATTCCTTCAAAAACACTCAAAACATTAATAATTCTTCATAAAATACAATAATCTTTATTCAAAAAATTCAACTTTGAAAGCTTATAGGGGAGGGGGCTTTGTCCCATGTCCTTCTTCAAATACGCTTCTCAATTAATATCGAAAATTTGCGGATGAAAATAAACAAACATTTTGAAGCATACTAATTAGACTACGCCCTGATAAGTCAGAAAAGCTTGTTTTGTTGCATGAAAACTTCTATGTCATGGAAAATTATAGATTTTCCTCAAAAATTCTATTTTTAAATCAAGTTTTATCTCAGAATATGTATCCGGTAAAATCCGGTAAACAAGCTAAATTTTTCCGGATACCGGATATCCGGATCCGGTTGTGTATTTGTCGATTTTGCCGGATTGCGGTACATTCCTACAGTATAGTGTTCATTGGAACCGGTGACACTCATTTGTTTTCAGAAGTAGCAGGAATATCATGCCAGTTAGTGTTCATGTGTAATTCATTATTGTTTCACAAGTATTTCAAATTCAAAAATACAACTTCAAAACGTTTCTTCAAGTTTTTAATTTTTCACCATTTTAAATATGCAATTACAATCTAATAACAGAATAATTTATTCATGAAAATTATACCAATTTAGAATATTTTCAGCTACTAAATAGATAACCATTTATTTATTTGGTTGTTGGAAATCTAAAAATGACATTGTGAAATTATTCTTGCTTTCTAAACGATGCATTAGTTCTGGTTTGCTAAGATTGGTCTGCATTTTGACATAGTATATGTTCAGAAAATTACTTCGAATAAAGTTCAAGATTCTTGGAATGTCTTGAAAATTTCTTCCCAAGTTCTTGTAAGTTTCCTTGACTAAAAATTTAAAAAACGTCCAAGAACTTTTCAATATTTTCAAAGTTTTATCGATTTAGTTTTATACTAGTGCTGGATCTGGTCCAGGTAAAACTAGT
>CABFPE010000178.1:1059504-1084436 GCA_900660155.1 Hofstenia miamia | reverse complement strand
GGCAGGTACCTAGTTCTCGTTATCTTGCAGACCGCTGTTGTCGCGTTTGCTAGTATTTGTAAATATTATGAGAAACATTGTATAAAATGCATATGTACACTGTTAAAGAGAGAATTAGTTAGTGTCTGTTCTAATGTTCGTGCACTCTACTAATGTCACACTATATATATAATTTTTTTTCAATTTAAGAGAAACAAAATACAAAATAAAGACTAATAAACATCGGTATTATCATATTTCTACAGTAAATGCTGAAAATGTGAATCATTCTGCTCTAAAATAACTTCACAATGGAAGGTAAACTTCATCAATATTTATTGATTAGATCTCTGCTTTGCGGATGGATGTTTTTCGCAATAGCTGCATGAGAATTTTGATATGACCAATTGACACAGTTCAGCACAAAAAATCAAATGGATTCCCAACTTAACCACACATCATACAACAACTTCGAGCAATTAAAATGATATCAAAAACAACTTTTCAAAATGATGGTGGCAACACCTTTTCATAATTGTTTTCAAATAATTTTCATGAAGATCATGTTATTTGGAATGGATTTGTACTTCTTTTACTCCAGGTTCTCCAGTTTTTTACATGTTCAAACCCCAGTCATTGAAGCTTTGAATGAAAAAAATGAAGACAGAGATTCAATTAATAAGAATTGATGAAATCTTGAGAGCAGTGGGAAAACTTACCTCATCGTTGTGAAGTTATCTTGGAGGGATTTATTTTAGAAATATTATAATTCCCATGTGTATCTGTCGTTATGGTGTATTTTGTTACATTTAATTTGAACAATTCATACCTGTTTTGTGTGGAGGGAAAGGGGGACAAGTCTTCCTGTGGCCAAGTCATTGGTCTACTGATTTAATATTTTACTGGAAACGAAGTTTTGGTTATCACATGAGGATACCACCCTGTTTGTAAGACCTTTCAAAATAGGTACCTTAGATTAATTCAATTTAAACAATATGGAACGTCTTCCGAAGTTCACAACTTACGATTCTTGCGTTAAAAATTAATGTACATAAGTACGATAACTTTATCAACACAGTATCAAAAGAGGTCAATGTTATTGAGGGTTTAGTGTAATATTTTATGTGCTATTTTGTAATTTCTGCTTCAAATCTACATGAAGTTTGGTTTTTCATAAAATTCACATTCAGAAATCGATATATAGAAGAGATAGAAAATTCCTATTATTTAATAGGTTTAATGTAATTCAAACAACGACAAAGCAATCATGCTTCATTTAGAGCCCGTATACCGGGTCTGTGCCCGTACTGGAGAAGTCCATACCTGTACGCCTTTGTTCATACGGGCTCTACCCTAGGTTATAAGGATGAACAACATGTCAATCACTAAATTCCTTCAAAGATTTATTAAATGAATAAAATTGATTCAGAAAATCAAAATTCATTCGACCAATTTTTTAGTGAGGGGGCCAGCGGGGTGACCCTTATATCTCGAGCGGGGGCCTTGGCCCCCTGGCCTCTCCGTCTGTACGCCACTGCATTCCTTTATCTTAAACGTAATATTACTTTTAATACCAATCTTCGAACAAAAATACACATGTAAAACACTATGATAAAATCTAAACTGACCTACGCTTCTCAAATATGGGATGGCAGTTCCTCGAATATTAACATACTTGAAAAACTGCAAAGACTCTGTACAAAATGGATATTACCACTTGGAAATTAAATGGAAAGATTATTAAAACTGAACATATTGCCTATTTCTTTGTATTTAGAAATTTCAGATCTGCTTTACCTCAACAAACTTTTAAACCATAAAGTAGACTTAAATTATAAAGATTTCATCGACATTTTCATTCCTCACACTTCAACAAGAAGATCAACCAAAACAGTTGTCACCTCAAAATATCTGAACAAAAAATCTACAAGAAATTTATTTTTCCACCCAATTATTAAAGTAACAATTTATGTGCATCTCCATACTGAGATCTTTTCAATTGTCCAAAAAAGATTTCGAAAGCATTAAAATCATTTTTGGAATTATTTCTCGAAATACTAAAGCATTACTAATCGTAGTTCTTTTCATCTTATATGCAATTGCTCTTGTTGCAAAGAAAAGAAATCTTATTTATTTTGTACATAATTTTTAATTATTTGTAACTTTATTTTAGGAAGTAGTCTTTTAATAAAAAAATAACACAAGTTTTGAGGCATTAAGACCCCTAGTGACATGAGCACTCATAACTACTAATTTCAGTTATAAAAGTGGTCATAATGATCCTTGAAAAAAACAGTATTATGATCAACTGAAGTGGTCAAAACTACTCTGAAAACCAATATGGACATAGTACTCTTGTATTTGTGCCCAGTCATAAAATCCTGAGTATGCCCATGTCTGCAACTTAGTGTGCTTACTGACATTTCAGCAGCTATGATTATAGAAAAACTTAATATTTACGGTCTCCGAAAAGTCACTGTATACTGAAAACATTGTACTTAAGGTATTTTCTTTAAAGAATTGATAAAAAGTTTAAATTAAGTATCGCAAATGTATCATTTTATTCACTGAAACAATCAATTGAAGCATTCACCTCTAAGCTTTCATGTCAGGAGCTTTGAGAAAGATGATTCCTGCAGAGCAACTCAACCACTCGCACTAAGAGCTTTAACCGAAATCCTTAAAAAACGGTGTAATCTCTCGAGAGCTGAAGAAAGATGACGTTGGTGGTTGAACAGCGCATGCTTCTAGTGGAGCATGTTTTCCGCATGAAATATAAGGCGGCAGTTCTTAATCGCTGAGAGAAGCGGATTCCGAAGCACGTGTTCATTTCTGCAGATATGTTCAGTAGTGCGCATCAAAATACGAGAATATATTGGATCTGACAGATTTAAACGGCGAAGCTTGATTTCACCTTTCTTTATTCTAAATTCTCAAGGCACTCGCTTTTAGAATGCTGAAAATCCTTACAAATTTAAAGAAGATCCTCTGCACAATCAGAAGGTGATCGCTTGGTGTGCAATCTCTTGCAAGAATATCATTTCCTTCAAAGAAAAATTCATTTCAAGCATTCACCTCTCAGCTTTCGTGACAGGCGCTTTGAAAAAGAATGATTCCTGCAAGATAACGCAACCTCTCTTACTAAGATCCTTCCACCGAAGTTCTTAAAAAACCGCGCAATCTCTCTCGAGATGTGGTCTGCTCAGTCACTTGACTTGACGCTGCCTGCTTTTTTCTTATGCGCTGCTCTGAAGGACAAGGTTTTCTTTAGGAATCCACACACACTATTGGAGCTGCAAACAGCGATAACCACTAATATTGAACAAATTGAATATGGCCTTCTCGAACACGTAGAAACGCTTGAAAATCTGACTATAAATCGAAGACGGAAATTTGCAGGATGTTCGTAGCGTTTGTTAAGTGAATTTCTCAGTCATTATACTGCACAGCAATTTTTCGGATACCTGTGTAATAAGTAAACATTTCGATAATTACAGCGATTGATTTCAAAAAGAACTTTCACAAGTTTAACAAAATACACAGAAATACACACTGATACATCTTTATTGAATAAGTTTAAGATACATTATTTGTCAAGCATAAAAGATTACATACTTTTACGCATGCATAAACAATAACTAAATTTAAATACATTGCTTAAATGCATCTGACAACTGTACTTTTTAAGAATGCGCTTGTTCTCCTGCCCACTTCTTGAAAAGCTTTTTGTCCAATTGTTTTAAATTGTAAACTTTCACAATCTCGTAAACAGTTTTCGGTTTGGATTTTGTGTTCTTTCTAGAGGAACAAATCTTTCGAATTTTTCTGAAAATGGTACTTAGTAATCGGAAAATGGAGATTGGTGGCACCATTAAGGATTTGTCCTTAAATTCTTTGAAACCGATTTTGTAGAATACTAGATTGTAGTATTCCAGCGAATTATTCAAAATATTGCTATATGTGTTTGAAAACACAGCGATCAGAAGATTTAGTAATAAAATATTTACCAATACAGCGTAAATCACATAAAGAAGATATGCAAAAATAGGTCGAAATAAACTGTGCTGACAATCAGTGAACAAATCAATATCAGAATATGTGCAGTTGTCAGCATCTGCATAGACCATTTTCTACTGTATTTGAAATACAGTAGAAAATGGTCTCAGAAGCACACCCCAAATCAAACCCCATGCGTCCGAGATTCGACCTGGATAGATAATTGAAACAGAGCTTATTCCGAAGCCTAGTGTAAGAAGAAATGCTAATCGGCAGAAGAGTAGAAGATCCTTCAGCATTTCTCCAAGCATTATTATAAATGGACCAATCTGGGAATTGATAATAAGGAAATATAGAAATCGAAAATATGAAGACAAAAGAGAACAAACATAAAATGCCCGCGCATAGGTAAGAACTTCACTTGCATCAGGAAATTGTCCGTGAATTGCGAATGCAAGTATGTAAAATAAACAGCAATTAATGTCCAGTATGTTCATCGCCTGTGAAAAATAATTTGAAAACATCTCTGAAATTGTACCATTAATGGATAAAAACTCTTGAAATTCATCCAAAAGCATGAAAAACACAATTCCAAACAATATTTTTTCAATGGTTGATGGCTCGCCCTTTTCTTCAAACAAAAATAACAACATGATTGATTGCAATGTTATGAATGTCAAGTAATAGGCTAAGTGGATGCAATATTTGGTAAAGAGTGATTCACTAAAAACCTTAAAAACTTTGTACCATTTATGAAAAATTTTCCGCTTTTTCAGGAACTCAACGTTTTCATTAAATTGCGATTTTTTCCCATAAACAAATATGCCTCTGCAAAAATATAATGTCCCTTCATCCTCATATTTCCAGTACAAAGTGAATAGAAGGGGGATCATTAAAAATGTGCTCCAAATGTGCATGTAAATAGAAAATTTGTTATTTGATTGAATTCCCCCTAACCACTGTGAATCAAGAAGGGCCTTAATCACACTTTCACCAAAAAATTTCTTTGAATTACCAGCATCAGCAAGTTGAAGAATATTTCGATGAAGCCAATCAGGATTGCTCAATAAGATGAGATCATTCACACTGTCATCTTGCGGTCTACAGTGACATAATAAATTGATTGCATTGCTTTCTAACTGCTCTGCTAAATACCCTAATCTTTCAGTTAGGAATATATCTTCATCGTATAATGGCTGCAATTTCCGGCACATTAGCGCTCCAAACAATGCACCAGCAATTCGAAATGGGGTTTTCCGCCAGAAGAATAGAGCAATACTTGTGTTTCCTATTAGAATTGAGAAAATGAATAGTTCTCTATATGGAACGAAGTCACAAGACATATCCATATAATAGAGTTGAGTAGCCTCGTACATCTTGTGCACTTTGTCAACAAAATTGCTCACAGCAATTAAGTTTTTCATAGAATCCTTTGGATTTTTGTTTAGCTTCACATATTTCCCAAGTGTGTTGTTTTTAACCTGAACTGCATTGATGTACAACTTGCTCAGTTTTGTCTGAGTGACGAAGACCTTAATTGAGAATCCATTCTTTATTAGCTTTTCAATGATTGGCAAATTGTTATTGATCAGAGCATCAACCATAATATTTTGGACGGATGAATTATCATAAATATTCTCAAAAATATTTAGTCTTAATTGGAAGTCTTGAGAGCAGGCAAGAGAGATTTTTGCATCAATTGAACTTAAATTTTGAAGAACGATGTTATAGATTAATTCTGAGCAGTCTTTATCCTCATGCAAATCAATACAGCCAACTCTTTCTTCAAATGCTTTACTCAACTTAAAAAATTCATCTATGCCATTACTGGTATTTATCAAAGGGTCTTTGCTAAACTTCATGTTCACAATTTCATCAGCCATGCCCCCAAAGCCTCCTAAGACAATGCATGACTGGCCACTCTTAATTCTATCATTGATAAGATCAAGGTCATCTTCTGCACCATTCACAAAGATATTCAGAACTGAATTATTTAGATTAAAGGAATGTATAATCTCATTTTCTAATTCGGCCTTGAATTCACTTATTGATAAATTGTTTTCTGACATATCTACAAATATATAATGGCTGTGATTTGGATCTAGAAAATCATTATTCTTTAATTTTGCATAAAATGCTATCTTTTTGGAAGAATTATTTAAAAATGGGGTTTTGTTTTTAACCTGGGACCAATCACATATGCCCACAGAGCAGAATTTCCAGCTAGTACTAATTTTTAATGATTCCAATACTTCATTCAAATGCTTACGTTTCAGCAGTTGATTTCCAAGAGAAGATGTTATTATAATCCCATTACATAATTTTGAAACACTGTATATAGCATTTTGAAAATACTTTATAGTGCAGTTATTTGACTTCAACAATTTCTTATTAATTCCAATAAATGAAATGAGTATCCTTACGGTATTTTGCTTAGATTGTTGTAAATAGTTAATAATATCGGTGTGATTATCGTCTTCCATACATACGAAATATTCCGCTTTCTTCCCATTTTGTTCAAAAATAACATCACCATAAACCTCAGATGGCTTCTTCTCTGATTTAACGGACTTATGAGGCTTGCTTGACTGACCACAGTTCTGACAGAGGCGAGAATCCCAATTCTCATCAACAGTGAAAAGCTTACATGTTCGCTGATGAAAGTGCTTAGGTACGAAATCGAATTTACTCATTGAAATACAACAGTCAAATGAATACAAATATTTGCCCTTCAATTATTTTTCCATCAACGGTAGTTAGTTATTTATGAATAAAGCTCTTTTCAATAATTGAAATTCACACAGGGCGTTTTCATTAATTCTATATTAGATGTATACAAATACAATTAAAAATTCAATTGAAAAAATTCCTTAATTATGTTTTAAGATGGATATTTCAAATACGTATGATTTTCATTGTCTAGGGACTTAAGGGGAGGTAGACGTGCAATTCAAATTGTTTGTTGGCAAAATAGTTGAACTAACTATGGTTCAACTGAGTCGGTTTGCTAAAGTTTTTCTCATTAAAAAACAATTGAAAATGCTGTTAAAGATATTGAAAATATTTGATATTAAACAAGTGAATACCCAATTATTAATCTCGGCTAAATATGATTTTAAGAGTCCCAAGGTAAAATTTTAAGAGGATAATAAAGTAGACTGTTCAAAATATTTAGAATTACTTCGACTTATTACCTTATATATGATATTCAATATTTTTATTAAAAATTGAATCGCTTTGCAAGGTATTGCGACAGCCACTTACCAAAAATTCAGTTAATTTATACTTTGAGTTATAGAGAAGCAATATTTTTGGGTCATGAAATTTTTGTCGGATATGCCCACAAAATTATAGTACTTTTTGCTTTTTGCAATATTCTGTAAAATGACATCGTGTGAAATTTTAAAAAGGCTATTCCCTAACTGAGACGTCCCCCCTATCAGATACATAACAGTTCAATAAGTTTGTTAATGTATGGAATAACTTCAATAGTTAAATATTACTGAGGCTCTCCCCTACCTCAAAAGATACCAAGGCACCTCTGTGCTTCAGTCATTCTATGACACCATCGAATACGCAGTCGAAGCAGAGCTTGTGTGCATCATATTGTTGGCTCAACTGCATACAAAGATGACCATCAGAAAAACCGCTTATGAACAGCAGTTTAACAAAATAATATATAGAAAAGAATGTTTACATATAAATGGCATTTTAGTTTACAGCTTTTATAGTTTTTTAGAGTTTTTGAGGATAAAATAAATGGCACGTTCTTGCAATTTCACTTAGACTTTTTCACATATATTTTCCTATTATATATAAAATAAAACAAAAGTCATAGAACGATTGTGAAAAAATGATATATTCAATAAATATTTGCCAAGTAATTGAGATTTTCAAATTTTCCTAAATTACACGTATATTAAATACAAAATATATGTGGAACAATTCGAGTGCATAGCAATTTTCAATCATAAAAAAAGTTTTAGTTTTTTTAAAGACAACAATATTTTGCGAAGGACAAACAACTTTTCTAAAAATATTAGCTCCTTACAAAACACATTCCTGTGAACAACACTGACTCAGAGACTAGCCACCATCAGAGTAGAAAATTGTGTGTTTAGGAGTGCGTGCGAAAAAAGGCTACTTATGAATTTAGAATCAAGACATTGCTAAGAGGTTACCAATTCTAGAACATAGTGGCCATGTGCTGATATTTTGTCTGTTTTCTTGTTTCTTGCAAAAGAGCATGCCAATTTTTGTCAACTTTTTCCAACCATTTTAGCTGTTGTTTTAGCAACTTTGAAACAACTATTTTTATGATTTTTAATAACTATTATCTGTCCATGTTGATTACTACCTCTATAAAAATATAGAATGGTCAACTTAAGAAATCTAATTAAATTTATTCATTTTAAGTAATTAAGAACCATGTTAAAAGATGTTACTTTAAGCCGAAGAATTTCAAATTCTAGAATCAAGAACATTCGACTGAGAGAAAAGAAAAAAGTCGTAACCTAAATGCATTATATTGATTTGTAACATTTTCGTAGTTGCAATCAGAATCATTGAAATATTGTAGAAAACAATTTTTGAATAATGAGTTTTTCCTTTTTTTCTTTATATGAAACACAACTGGATAGACATAAAAACAAATTGTTTAATTATTGAAAACCTTTTGGTACCATTTCAATTTGATAAGGAACTCAGGCATAAAAAATCAGGCACGAAATTTAAAGAACAAAATCATACCAATTTCAATAGGAATAAAAAGTGTTGAATGTTAGTTTATCAAAAATGCATATATATATATATGTATATGCATATACACATATATATATATATATATATATATATATATATATCTCAGAAGACACTGAAATTTGTATATGATCTTATCAGCAACATTTCCTTAGTATTCTATGCGTAAAATACTGGACAAGTTTTCGAAGTTGGTAATTCTTTGTTGCTGTCGTATTTTTGCTCTCCCTTCTTTTCGTGATTTTATAAGTGGTAACACCCGGTATACTTTTGTTTTGTCTTCGTTATATGTAAAACTTAAATATTTTGTATTGCATGAAAGTTCCCATAAATAATTTTACGAATTAGTTTTTGTGGATATCCATTATTTTTGAGATCCTTTGTGATTTTATCCAAACTTTCTGTTAAGCTTTTGTAATTCGAGCAAGATTCAAACATTCGATTGACTAGGCACGAAATGGTATTTATTTTATGATGCGCATTGCAATTCCAACAGAAAGGTATGCAAAAGCTTGTACAAGTCGGTGTTTTGATACCATTTAGTCGAAATGTCATTCATGTCCTTAGTTACTGTAACATCAAGAAAATTTATCATATTGAGCTTTTCATGTTCTATTGTGAATTTAATGGAATACACTCATTTAAATATTTCAGGAAATTTATCGATGCTTCTTTTGAGCAAAATGCTGCAAATATATCACTTTTAAAATCTTCAAATTTGCTCTCAATTAGAACCATTGCAAAGATGGCTAAAGTTGGACTAAGCGGTGACTCCATTGGCATTATGCATATATATATGTATATAAATATTTTTAGAGCTCAATTTGTAAATTATATAAATATTCAAATAGATAGGTTCATTGATTACTTCAAGAACATTGCGTTAAATATTGATTTAAAATATAAATTTTTGATAAGTTTTGAATAATAGTAATTAAAAAGGAAATTGAATATGGAATGTGACATCAGTAAAAGAATTTTCTTCTACTTCTCTCATATTTCTTTGAGGAAAATAAATTTCGAATTCGATCTGCACCTTAACATTCTCATTATTCACGGTATAAGCTGTGTTAATAAAATCGCATGTTGATTACAAGGTATATCTGGCATAATTGAAAGCAGTGTTATGGAAATTTTTCATAAATAAATTCGTAATTTCTAATATATTTACTGTATATTTTAAAAACTAGAATATAATTCAGTTTCAGTTGCACTTCTACAAGACATTTCAATTAAATAGCAGTTGTACTTGAATGCAACTGTTCTCTTGGTACTGTTTAGACCTCTAAATTATAAACGAACAAATATTTTAACAGCATTATTCAATGACCTCTTTAACTTAACCATATTTAACTGATTCGGGGTTAATATCGAATTACGTATAAATTTTACTTAGCAATTCTGGATTGGGTTAAAGATTGGTAGTTTTCTTTACAAGGATGTAAAACTATTTTTTCAAATGAAATGTAGTATGCGGAAGAAAAGTTACCAAAACACCAAAGATTCATGGACCATTCTTGTTTACATTGTTGGCGTTTGGCCGCTGGGCCATTAATGGCACAATGATGAATCCAACAAGGAGCCAATAAGGAAGATATTTTTAGCTTTTTTTCTCAAATTATTCTTGTGGTAAAAAATACAACGCTCAAATTTTTTCTAGGTTAATATTCCATATAAAACAAACATATATAACCTAACATACACTATGGTGATTCTTTTTTTTACACCAACGATAATTTATAATGGAAGAGCAACATCAAAAAACAGGAGGAATATATATTTCATAAAAGTATGCCATTAACTCTTCTTCAATTATCGAAAAACATCTGACAGAATTCATTAATGCTCTTCAAAGTATCGTAAAAACAATTTTAAGTAATTTCCCATGAGTGAAAATGCATTAAATTTCATTAGGTGTAATTTTGAAGGAGTTTCATGTGTGCGAGGTGATTAGATAACAGAAAACTGGCTATCATTTGATGCGACAAATTTTGAGAAATTCCATTTGAGATGCCATGACACTATGTAAATTTTTAAATTGAACGTGGTGTACACGAATTACCGAGGCTTAATTGTCTATCAAAGAAAAATTCATTGTGTTAAGATCTGCGCATCAACACACGTTGATGAGGTGTGAAATGATACAAGTGAAATTGGCAAGCTTAGCGCTGTAATTGCAGATTACGGTGACACTCCTGGCAGTTAAGAACGTCTAAAAGTAGTTAATGATCTACGTATAATGTAAGTACATTTCTAAAATCGCTCTAATCTGTAATCGAAATATATCCTTCCTTAAATATATAAAAAGCGTAGAAGCAGACTGAATTTTTGCTGAATATTAAGTCAATAAATGTTTGCCGTTTCCTGTTAACGCTAGTTTTCATTAGGGAAAGCAGTATACTAATATTTAGTAATGCAAAACACATGTACAGCATTAAAATATCTGAATACGAAAAGATGGCAGTTTAAAACAAAGCCCAAGGAACCATGGGTCAATAATGGCCCATTATTGTTTCCATTATCGGTCATTATTGGCATTTGGCCACTGGGTCATTAATGGCCCAGCCATACATTGAACAATGAACTAATCATAGCGTTTTTTAAGCAAATTCAAATGATTTCAAAAGATATCAAATATTTTCAAGTATATTTACATTATAAACAATGAATATAAATTAGTTTTGTAATAGATTATAGTTTGTGTAAAAAAATATCACCATAGTCATTGCAATTGTGTATATATGATTGTTTTATATTTTATTGCATTTATCATTGGGCCATTTTATGGCCCAGCCGCCAAACACCAATAATGACCAACAATTGAAACGAATCTTTGTTGTTTGGGAGTCTTCCATTACTTATATTTACATTACAGATATAAGTTGTGCATGTGAAACAAGCAACTATTTTGATAAACTTACGAGAAAAATATATTTTACAATACCATAATCATTAGTAAATTCAAATGGCCAATTATAACGATGTATTTTATAATGGAAAGTAATTATTACAATCTATGTTAGCAATATTGAAGAATCACACGATTATTATCTACCTCCAGTTTTAAGTGTAGGCCTGAGAAAATATCAAATATTTATTCTATGTATAGGGTATAAACCATTTTTAGATTGGCATACATTTAAAATTTTAGGATATGTTAGGGAATCCTTAATTTTTAATATAAAACTGTAAAGATTTATGATTAGAGTCTTGCTTGTGATTTTTTTGTGAATTGCTTAAGATATAGCTGCACAATTACCTTAGTTTTACAACTATGTAAAACAGGAGAACTCTTCTATTCTGTGGATCTTGCAGAATTATAAAAATTGCTATTATGTTTGAGGTTAAAGATTCAAGATTCAAAATCAATTTATTGCTACAATAAACTAGTACAAAAACTATAAACTACAAAACTACAAAAAACTATTTACAAATATAATAAATATATATAATATTAAAATGTGTGAGTGTGCATTTTTTTACGAAATTTTCAAATGAATGTAGTGTATTATTGTCTTTTATAGAGGAATGTTCGCAATTTCTTTCTGAATTTTTTGAAAATTTTTCCAAATTTAATTTCTCTATTTAAGTTATTCCATAATTTAGTTGCTGTGTGATGAAAAACTAAATAATAATTCAAAATTCTATTTTAATAAGAAATTTCTTGAAATTAATTATAATGTCGATATATTGAGCAATAAGATATAAGCCTATAGAATGTGAACAAAATCTTTCTTCCATATCCATAAAATGCAAGGCTATAGAAAATTCAACTTTACTATTCAACCGTTTATTTTCTCAAATGAAACAGATCTTTCTGCTAGTATTGTAATAAGAACAACAGCTCTATCAAATGTCTAGTTGTAGTTCATGATTTATGTAATAGGTTTGTTGGAATTTCAAATGGTATACTATTTAACTTTCGTCATTTATATTTTCATGATATAAGCAGGTGAAATATAATTAATAAATTATTGTTTTTGACTTGCTCACAATACATAGGTATTGGAAAAATTTTTTATGTACTTCAAGCACACGAAAATTTTTTATCACAATTTGCTTCCAATACATGAAGATGTGTCAATATCAAAACCTCTTCAAATATTTCTTAACAAACTTGGACAAATTTCTTCAAAATGTGGACAAAATAGGATGCATTTAGATTTGATGTCATTGCATCAGGCAGTCAGCAACTGCCGACCTAAGCAATTACGTTTGCTGCTGAAATTGGGAAAATGTCCGAATGCACGAGACGAAAAGGGACGTACAGCTCTAATGCTTTGCGCATTGATAGAAGAATCCGAAATGATTATACGAATGGCAAATATTCTCTTGCAGCATCCCGACATTGATTCAGACATGCGTGACAATGATGGCAGAAATGCATTATCACATGCTGCGCATCGAGGAAGATTATACATGACCAAACTACTTCTTGGTATTTAATCTTAAATATACACTATATACAATGCCTGAAATGATTGGGTGAAAACTATATTATATGGCATATATATATATATATATATATATATATATATATATATATATATATATATATGAGTTTGGTTTGAGTTGGTTAGCTAAATATTCTATCGTCTTTTTATATATGAAATGTTAGAAATGCAAATACTTTATGCAAATAAAGTAACTTCTCAATAAGCATTTTTGATGTTAATCACGAGAAAACACGTGCAGCTTATCACTAAAATTCGTGTCAAACACATTGAGAACACGTATATTTCGTCTTGATTTCGTGTCTATTGCCAAAGCATTCACTTGCTAATGAAGGTAAAGTATGTAATTCACGTTATTTAATGCAAACAAATAATGAAAAATGCTTACATATTTCAATAAAACAACTTTTCAATAGAATGGTCCCAACTATTCACCCCAATACTTAATTTTAAGATGTGAATTCAATTAAACAATCCGCATTAGTAATACGTTAAGAAAAAATTAATTTTCCTTTACATGATCTATCTCATGATAAAACAATTTCATTTTGTTTGACTTGGAATGCATGCAACACAACCAGATGTTGTTATTCATCTTAGTGAGCAAGGTAAATACCCGGCATCACATTAAATAACTACACATTGTAAGGTATACATAAAATTCACAATTGACAGATAAAATGAAATTTATATCTTTCAGAAGAGGTATTCCCCAAAATTTGCATCAAAACACATTTTGAAATGGCCATAACAAGTTGGAATACTTGCGTAAGAACTTAGTAAATAGGTTATTTTATTGACATATTTTGTGTACTTACCAAAATTGATTTTTAAATAATGTACTGAATTATCACTTTTTCCTATGGAACTTCCAATATCGACTTTTTTGTTAAATTTGCAAGTTCTTGAGAAATATGACATTTTATCACATCACGATGATATTTTGAATTAAGATAATTTAAATAGCTTCGCACAGGTTCTCAATAATAAATCATGAAAATAACTTATTTATTTTCCAATAGTCCTCACGAAAAACTTCATGACAATATTCATATTTTATATTTTTTATATTATATCCACCCAAACACTTTTGCAGCAAGATAACGGATTCTTAGTGCTTTGTTAGAATTCTAAAAATTTTCTAGATTTAGACTGTAAATTAGAATTTGTTTATTGAGCAGCTAGACATGATTTTTTAGGTAATGGAAAAAGATTTTTTTCCATCATTTTTAATGAGTAAAGAATACATGCTGATGTCTCACAAGAAAATAAATCAAACAGAAGCTGAATATGACGAGGTCGAGGCAGAAAATGAATCTATCCAATGTAGCATTGAGACAAATGAAGACACATTAGAATTAAGGATTATTCAGGTTTGTAAAATAATATATAAGACTCTTTTGGATGCACATTGGCTGTAGTTTCGATAAACTAATATGCTGATTTAGATTGCAAAAATGTGTGTACATATGCAAACATAGGCCAAAGGCTGCAGAATATCGAATATTCTTCTGCTATATACACTCATTAGGTGCAATGATAATTGAATTCATGTTATTAGTATTGGTCAAATTAAATTTTTTTAATAAAGCTCTGTACATTAATTCAGAATGCTGCCCAAAATTTAAAACCAGTGGAATATTCGTCATTATATCATATTAGGATAAAAGAAAACGGAAAGAACAGGTTGTCATGGAAATGCGAAAATCTCGTAAACCCGATTACAAATTACTTGTTTCTCTCGAAACAGAAATTAACGAACTTCAAGAGAAGGAGTTGGAGTTAGATTCACACATCATGGATTTCACTGATTGGATCAACGTTCATCATTGGGTCGATGTGTTCGATGCTTTTTCACCGGCAGATAGAAGTCTCTTACATTTGCGATTAAAAGAAATTCCAGTTTTCGAAATCATGGTTTACGAACATGGTCCTGATTTTGAGGATATGTCATCTGGTAAACTTATATTTAAATTTATGTCTTATTAATATTTTTCTTAATTTGTCGCTTAATCAAATATATAATTTTAAGTTTTCAAATTTCAATTTCGTCATTTAAAAACATCAAAATGAAAAAGACAAGAACTTTTTGAAAATTATTAATTTTATAGAATGTTATCGAAAAATATTTTTTTCCAGATGTATAGAGACAATAATGATTGATTGAACAATTCCAGATATATATATATATATATATATATATATTACTATTAGTAAATTGACGTTGTATAATTTATTCATAACATGAATTTAGAAATTAATCGTCGAAGGGGTGGTGCACGAGGAAAAGTGGTGTTTAGAAATTTGGTTGAACTTCGTCAACTGCACTCAAACATTAAATTCATGTTGCCTACAGAAGTTAACGATTTAGATTTACCAACTCCTCGAAAATTCAGAGGATATACTAAAGAATATTTCAGAGACGCCATCTATCGTGTAAAAAGATATTTAAATACAATCTTGCAGGATGAAGGTGTTCATAATTTTAAGGAGGTGTTTAAATTTTTTCATCCGACAAGAGAAGAATTATTTCCATTTCAAAGAAGATCTGGTGGAAAGAATCGACTACAACACCAGCCCAATAGCGCTCCCGCAATAGAGGAAGACGAAGAGTTAGAACCACTTGCAAGACCTTTCTTCAAACTAGTAAATGAAGTGTTTGAACTTCGAGGAATGCTTGGTCATGTTAGACAGTCATTCATAGCGTTTGTGCGTGCTACAGCCAATGCTACTGTAAGCAAACAATTGAGGCAGTTCATTGACTACTTCTTACAGGAAACTATGTTACTATATTACATGCAAAACATGCAAGAGTCCATGTGGCCAAATGGAAAACTTTCAGATCGTAAGCCTTTAACGAATGACGAAAAAGACGAGCTTCGCTTACAGACGCTAGAATCGCTTTATCGATGGATACATGACAGTCGCAATGAGGCTTTGAGTATTCTTCTAGGTGCCAAAAATGTGAAAAGAGGAGCACTAAAAATGTTTAATTCTTTTCAAGATCAACAGGCTAATCGACATTTACTAATATTGATCTTAGAAACTCTTGTATTTGAGCTTGTGCCTGCACTAAAGGACAATAACATTAAAATGTGATTTCTAGATAAATAAAGTCACCTTTCAAGAAATATATTTTTCTAGTAAAACGTACCTAAACGTCTTTCTAAATTAAAGCATTTCTTTAAAACTTAAACCGTATACATGTAATAATTTAGACAAAAATTGTAGAAAGGAATTTTTGAAAATTGGTTGTGCATCATATTCGTAAAAACTTTAGCATCAATGTCCATTTTGGATTGTGAATACCAATTTTGTGTAAATATTTTATCAGGGATAAATGTATATATATATATATATATATATATATATATCTNGTATGAAAACATAGCTTGAAAAATTACCCAATAAGTAAATTTTACTGTATTCACAATTTTCTGTATATATTTAAGCAGAAATTTCTGAAATATAGACATTAGAACTTTTGAAATCCCATTACTTCGCTAATTTTGATGTAAATGCTTTGTACATTTATTAGTTGGCACTCAATATTTTTAGTAAAAATTGGCCAATTCTGAGAAATTATATAATCAGATCTATCTAATGTTATAACTAATTTTTTTCCCTTCATTCATGTAATGAAACATTACTATCTTTATTTCGGCTTGAAGTCTTTGATAATGTTACATATTTATATGGAGTAGGTTTTTGCAAATTTTATAAGTTTTCTCAACATTTCATTTGCATAAAGGACAATAAGAATGGTGCTAGTATAAATTTTTCTCGTCGTCCAGCACTCTGAATCGTGTTGATGCTATTAATAATATTTAACTGCATGCGTGGAGTTGTAAATTGACAATATTTACAACAATAACTATTTTCAAAACATGTCAATTGACTTGAAATTTTTTTCTACTTTACAGATAAAGGGTTGTACCTGGGCCAAGCTGCATTTGCAATGAATCTACAAGCATTTTCCAATGCATATTTGTACTTGAGGTTCATATACAAATCTACATGGTAGCTTGTATATTTAGAAAATTGTCTATTCTCTCTGCCGTAATCTCTAAATATCGTTGAAAAGCCTATCAAACAATCAGTCCCAATTATGTCACTTTTTTAATTAAATTGAACATCGGTAATGTCAACCACAAATGCTGCCGCAGATCCTCAAAATATTACGATTCACACGAGGAGTTGATGCGTCACACTTATTAAACCCAATAATTTAACCGACACATATCTACAATAGAAAGAAATTAAGTAAAGGTATATATTATATATTTATATATATATAGGAATGTATAATTAGCTGCTTTAATTTTGTTAGAGATATGGCTGTTCCATGACAGATTTTTGGAGATATAAACTCCAAGGTCTTTAACCGAATCTGACGAATTTATAGTATTTTCCATTATGTGAATCGAGCTTGAATCTTGTAAAGAAAATAATTGAAATTTATTAACATTGAACTTCATTTCATTGTTATAGGCCCAATGTAAATGACAGCAAAATCTTCTTCAATTACTGATAAAGATGTAGAGCACAATTTAATATCATCTGCAAAAAGGTAAGGAATAGCATTTAAACAAAATTTTGGTAGATCATTGATATAAGCGATAAATAGTAAAGGCCCAATATAAGCCCTTGTTGAACTCCACTTGGAACATTTCGATAAATAGATGGCATTCTATTTACAATGACTCTTTGCTTACGCTCAGATAAATAAGATAATATCAATTTCATCAAATTTATTGGGATATTGACGCGTCAAGTTTTTGGAGTAATTTGAAATGATTTACTTTGTTAAAAGCCTTAGCGAAGTCCATGTACAAAACAAATGCGGGAGAATTTTCATCCCATGCTGAGTAAGGTTTTTCAATGTGCTTCAAAAGTTGTGTTATTGTAGATCGGCTTTTGAAGAAACCATGCTATGAAGAAGAGCCAAATTCCAAGATGATAGGAGATAAAATATCGTAAGGAATCTTTTCAAAGGCAAACGATAGCTTAGGTAGAATACAGATAGGGCGGTAATTTTATATATATATATATATATATTCTTTAACTAACAAAAAAAAATTCTCTTAAAATTTAAAAATATTAAGAAAAATACGGTGGTGAGTTTATTCTTAGGGTGATTCACTTCAAGCCTGAGATATCCTCTATGAAAAAAATTTAAGCATTGCGACCAATATGAAAAAATTATTTGTGTATTATGTCAACAAGCATTATTGCCCCATATGTGGTCAACATTTCAAAAATTTTCTAAGAATTTAATAATCCATTAAACAAAAACAATGACCGCCCTAATGTATTATTTAAAATTTATGTGTAAGAAGTAGCAACGGAAAATTTTCAAAGTATGAATGTCATATAATATTTTGACAATACTTTAAACTGTTCAAATACAAAAATAGCATAAATATAAAAATATTTTTGATTGCATCTGATAGCATAATTTAAAATTAGTATTTTAATTTAGGAAGTTTCATTAATTTTTCCAAGAACTTCTTGTTTTATCTTTTTGCCTTAAAATTTGATTTTTCAAATTTCATTAAAGTTCAATATAAAAATATTTTTAGGTAATGCAAATAACTCTTGATTTAAAGATAAAATTTCATTCATGTTTACAATAACTCATAGGTGATCATATGACTTCAGTTGATGTTATCATGGATAGCAAAAAATATAAAACTGTGAAATTTGAAACTGAAAATTCATCGATGTAATAAATAAAAGTATATTGTTATGCAGAATTTATAATAATATTTGCTTTAAGTATTCAAAAGGTCGAAAGTGAACATGAGCAATAATTTTGATGGCAGTCGTCACAAATTGAAATAAAATGTAAACAATTGAAATTTGAATATGAAAATTGAATAATTTAAAATATATCAATACATTGTTATGCAGAATTAAAGGTAAAGTGTATTTCATGTTCTCAATAATCAGGATTTGATAATTTGCCAAAATGCACGTTAATGTAATCCTAAAAAGCAAAAAATTGAATGGATTAATAAACAAAAACATATTGTTATTAATTTAGAAAGAAATTATTTACTCCATGTGAACACTACGGATATATTGAAAGTTGAAGCAAATATATCTTCAATTTCGAACAAAATGTATTTTTGTTGGTTAAATCAATACAACTAAAGTTGAAACCATTGAAGATATTTAAAAAAAGTGTCTATAATTCTAGAAAAGAAATAATTGAATTTTATTATCTAGATTATTCAACTAACAGAAATTAAAATGGCATAGCCCAAAAGCGCAATATTTTATTCTGCAATGTTTTTTGTTGTACATTTTTGAAGCTTTCAGAGTTGCTATCAGTATACATTATATTGCTAAAGTAACCTCTGACTAAAGAGTTCTTCTTCTTCTTCTTTTTCTTCTTCTTCTTCTTCTTCTTCTACTTCTTCTTCATTTCTATTTAAAATTTAAGTTTTTCCTTTCTATGACCATGTCAGATGAAATTTTATCGCCCATGACCACTTCCCAATCCCTAAAAGAAGAAATAAATGTTATATTGAAGCCTACACAACAATGTATTTATATTTACTAAATCATGTAATTTTCGGTTTGAAATTTTACATGTTTGCAATTTTTGCTTTCTATAACCAGTTGAATACAATATTAGCTCCCCTGATAATGTCCTAATATTTAAAATAAAAAGTAAATTTCAATTTAAAATCTGCATAGCAATGTATTTGTATTTTATTTATTAAAAGATTTTATTTATTTTCGGATTCAAATTTCACATGCTAAAAAATTTGCTTTCCATGGCCCTGAAAACTTTAATTTCAGGGCCCATGACCACTTTCGAAAATTAACATTTTAAACTAATTTTTATGTTAAGATTTGAATTTTGAATTTCAAATTTTTTACATTCCATGATTACATGAACTTAAAGTTCAGTGCCTATTACCGCTTGCGAAATTTATTATTTTAATGTAAATTATGTTTTAAAATCTTCTTAAAAATGTAATTTGATTTTTTAGTCGTTCAATTTTTCAATACAAATTTTTGCAAATAATGACGGCTTAATCTGAAAACAGGTTATAACTTTGGCACAATGGTGGGCCCAAAGTTGTAAACCACGAAAAATGAGACTTTTACTTACCATTAAATTACGGTGGCCAAAACCACCAACACCCAACAAAGAAACCACGATAATAAATGAATTATCACCAATACTCGTTAGCCCAACCATAAATCCACATTAATACCACGTTGGCCCAACCATAAAACCACATTAATACCACTTTGCTCCAACTATTACACCAAATTGGTCCAATATTTAAACAACAATAAGTATATAACATTGGTCCAACATTTAATCCAGTTTATTGCCAAATTCATTTAAGCATACATAAAGTTATTGATACATAATTTCAATCAAACTAAAGTTTGAGAGTCCAGTTAATCGCGGACCAAACTGAGCCTCCGAAATCTATCGTCCATGAAATCATGGTTCCCAAGGTCTTGACTAAAGACCAGAAGCAGAATCACATTTTGATTTCTCGTGACCCCTTGGACCGTATTGGAAGAGAGCCGAATTTTATGGAACTGGTGACGAAAGCTGGGTGTTCGAATATGATCTGGAAACGAAACGGCAAAGCTGTGAATGACACTCTCCTGGATCTCCTCGTCCAAAAAAAGCTCGAATGAGCAAACCCCAGATCAAATCAATGCTCATCGTCTTCTTTGACTCGAAGGGCATCGTGCACAAGGAGTTCCTGCTATCCGGACAAACTGTCAACGCTGTATTTTATGTTGAAGTTCTCCAAAGACTGAAGAATCGGGTTGCGCGCGCCTATCCAGAGATCGCTGATGAATGGATCCTCCATCACGACAATGCGCCGAGCCATGCCTCAATGGCGATCAAAGAGTTTCGGGCGAAAAAGAAGATACCCACTCTTCCGCAGCCTCCCTACAGCAACGACCTCTCACCAGCGAACTTCTTTTTGTTTCCTTGGCTCATGTCGTGCATGAAAGGACGGCATTTTGGGACCATCGAGAACGTCCAAGTTGCCGTGACGACAATTCTGAAGCACATCAGCATTCAGGAGTTCTAGAGAAGCTTCCAGGCATGACAGAACCGTTGGGAACGAAGTGTTGATGAAGAAGGGTGTTATTTTGAAAAAATGTGTTTGAGGAGAGGTGTGATTTTGAGAAATTCTAATTGTATGTATTGATATCTTTAAATAAAAGTACTTTGTGGAAAAAATCTCATTACTTTCCGGACAGACTTTCTATATATATATATATATNGGTTTCTTCAAAAGCCGATCTACAATAACACAACTTTTGAAGCACATTGAAAAACCTTACTCAGCATGGGATGAAAATTCTCCCGCATTTGTTTTGTACATGGACTTCACTAAGGCTTTTAACAAAGTAAATCATTTCAAATTACTCCAAAAACTTGACGCGTCAATATCCCAATAAATTTGATGAAATTGCTATCATCTTATTTATCTGAGCGTATGCAAAGAGTCATTGTAAATAGAATGCCATCTATTTATCGAAATGTTCCAAGTAGAATTCAACAAGGGTTTATATTGGGCCTTTACTATTTATCGCTTTTATCAATGATCTACCAAAATTTTGTTTAAATGCTATTCCTTACCTTTTTGCAGATGATATTAAATTGTGCTCTACATCTTTATCAGTAATTGAAGAAGATTTTGCTGTCATTTACATTGGGCCTATAACAATGAAATGAAGTTCAATGTTAATAAATTTCAATTATTTTCTTTACAAGATTCAAGCTCGATTCAAATAATGGAAAATACTATAAATTCGTCAGATTCGGTTAAAGACCTTGGAGTTTATATCTCCAAAAATCTGTCATGGAACAGCCATATTTCTAACAAAATTAAAGCAGCTAATTATGCATTCCTTCAGTGGCGTACCAGCAATATTGAATTAGAGGAGGCACCAGGGGGCCAAAATATCTGAGGTGGGCCGCAGTTGAAATTTCATATATCAATATATATTTATTTATATATATATATATATATATATATATATATATATATATATTATTCAATTTTTGGATTAAAATATGACATTTATTCATTTTTGCTTTCTACGATTATCTTAACTGAGATTTATTTGACCTAAGTTCTTCCAAATTTTAAAAAAACACCAATTTCATAATAATATCTGCAAAATTTGTATTTATGTTTATTAAATCATTCATTTTTCAGTTCGAAATATTACATGATTTTATTTTTTAGCATTGCATAACCACATCAACTTTAATTTCAGCGCCCATGACCACTACTGAAATTTAACATTTTGAAGCCAATTATATCTTAAGATCTTCATAACAATGTCATTTTGTTTTTTAATCATTAAATTTTTCAATTCAAAATTCAAATGTTTTCATTTTAGCTTTCCATGACCACATCAACTGATATTTCAACGTACACGTCCATTTCCACAATTTTAATATTTTGAAGTATTTTATACCTTAAGATCCTCATACAAATGTTATTTGTTTTTTATCATTCAATTTTTCAATTCACATTTCACGAGTATAGAGTTTACTCCACATAATGATCACTTCTTCTGAAAAATAATTCTTACAAAAAATTCCGAAAATATTGAAAATATTAAATAAATTTATTATTATTAATAACTGTATATTAGAATTTATTTAATTTTCGGATTCAAATACGATATTTTTTTAATCTGCTTTCTATGATTAACTCAACTGATTTTTTAGCAAATCTTTTTCCAATTTTTTAAAAGCATTAATTGATTCTTAATATCCTAATTTTTAAAGTTTTGAGAAAAATTGTATGTTAATACCTTCACAATGTAATTTTTATTCTTTAAATATTCAATTTTTCAGTTCAAGTTTTGCTTGCAAATAATGGCAACATCATCTGAAAATTGTTTGCGATAATTTCGAAAATATTGAAAATATCAACTATATTTTATTTTAATCCACCATACCAATATTTTGCATTAAGTCATTCAATTTTCGGTTTTATATGTAAAATGTTTACAAAAATTTCTTTCTCTTATGACGTCAAGTGAAATTTGATCACTCTTAACCAGTTCCAAATTGTTAAAGGTAATAAGTTTTATCATAATATTTGCAAAATGCGTATTTGTATTTATTAAATCATTCAATTTTCTGTTTCATATGTCACATGTTTACGATTCTTGCTTTCTGTAACCACGTCAAGTGAAATTATATCACCAATGATGATTTAAAATTTTTGAAATAATGAACTAAATTTTATCCTAAAATCTGCTTAGCTGTATACATTTTACACATTCAATTTTTGGATTTATATTTCACAGGATTAAATTTTTTTATTTCTTTGGCCACTTATATTTTTGCCCAAAATAACTTGCAAATTTTAGAAAATATTAATTAAAATTCATCTTAAACTCTGTATAGCCAAATATTTTCCTTATATAAGTACTTCGATTTGCAGTTTCCTTTGTTTGCATGTTATTGCTATTAATGACGACTACCAACAAAATATTCCAGCTCATTCCATTTCTAATTTGATAATTTTAAAGCATTATGATATTAGAATAGCACCAAATTTTTGAAATGATTTTCATAAGATGTAAATTATAATTATTAATTTTATGGGAACATGAAACTGTACTCTCTTACAGACATTACTCTCTTACATGAGCATTACAGACATTGATGTGTGTTAAAGTTGTTTCAATCCGTAATAACTACTTGTGTTTATCCCTCTGAATGGAAGTTGAGTAATATAATTCCAATTCATAAGTCAGGATCTACAAATATCATTACTAATAACCGCCTTATCAGTATTCTACCTAAATTATCACTGGCCTTTGAAAAGATTCTTTACGATACTTTATCTTCCATCATCATGAAATTTATCTTCTTCTCAGCATGGTTTCTTCAAAACCCGATCTACAATAACACAACCATTGAAGCACATTGAAAAACTTTACTCAGCATGGGATGAAAGTTCTCCCGCATTTGCTTTGTACATGGACTTCACTAAGGCTTTTAACAAAGTAAATCATTTCAAATTACTCCAAAAACTTGACGCGTCAATATCCCAATAAATTTGATGAAATTGCTATCATCTTATTTATCTGAGCGTATGCAAAGAGTCATTGTAAATAGAATGCCATCTATTTATCGAAATGTTCCAAGTAGAATTCAACAAGGGTTTATATTGGGCCTTTACTATTTATCGCTTTTATCAATGATCTACCAAAATTTTGTTTAAATGCTATTCCTTACCTTTTTGCAGATGATATTAAATTGTGCTCTACATCTTTATCAGTAATTGAAGAAGATTTTGCTGTCATTTACATTGGGCCTATAACAATGAAATGAAGTTCAATGTTAATAAATTTCAATTATTTTCTTTACAAGATTCAAGCTCGATTCAAATAATGGAAAATACTATAAATTCGTCAGATTCGGTTAAAGACCTTGGAGTTTATATCTCCAAAAATCTGTCATGGAACAGCCATATTTCTAACAAAATTAAAGCAGCTAATTATACATTCCTATATATATATATATATATATAATATATACCTTTACTTAATTTCTTTCTATTGTAGATATGTGTCGGTTAAATTATTGGGTTTAATAAGTGTGACGCATCAACTCCTCGTGTGAATCGTAATATTTTGAGGATCTGCGGCAGCATTTGTGGTTGACATTACCGATGTTCAATTTAATTTAAAAAGTGACATAATTGGGACTGATTGTTT
>CABFPE010000178.1:1011995-1023378 GCA_900660155.1 Hofstenia miamia | reverse complement strand
CGAAAGCAGTGACAATCAACAGCGCCTACTACAGCAACCTCTTGCAAAATGATCTTCGTCAAGCTCTGAAAAAACAAACGTCGTAGAAAGTTATCCGCAATACCTCTTCTGCAACAGGATAATGCGACTCCACATACCGCATCACAGACAGTGAACACCATAAACAACCTCAAATGACAACTAACTCCCTCATCCTCCGTATTCACCAGACCTCGCGCCAAGCAATTATCATTTTATTTTCTGCTATGATGAAGCTGTTACGAGGACATCACTTGGAAACCGTCAATAAATGGGTCCGTGATACATCTAAAGACTTCTTTAATATGGGCATTCGGAACCTCAAGAAACGATGGGAGAAGTGCGTGCGCGAGGGAGGTGACAATGTTGAGAAACTGACGATGATTTTTCCACAAACTTTTGGGACGCCCCTCGTATATCTAATTTTGAAACTGGAGTCACAATATGTACAAATATAAAAATTTAAATATTTATAATAATAATAAAAAACTTTAAATACTACAAGAATTTTTTAAATGGACTGGCCCGTGTCAGCCCGCAGCTTGCCCGGACCACCAAACCCGCTTACCGCCATTCTAATTT
This sequence comes from Hofstenia miamia, assembly GCA_900660155.1. Lineage (NCBI taxonomy): Eukaryota > Metazoa > Xenacoelomorpha > Acoela > Hofsteniidae > Hofstenia > Hofstenia miamia. The sequence continues at coordinate 1,022,778 of CABFPE010000178.1, read as the reverse complement.
ACTGCCTGAACAAAAATGTACAATTCTAAAATATAAATTACTGTTGCAAAAACGAAATGCCTTTTTGCTAGTCAAGTTTTAAATAAAAAATATTTATACAATTTATTTAAAAACTATAATTTCTTTCATATAAGATGCCAAAATATTGTATTGTGTTACTAAAGTTACATTTCAAAATGAATTGCACTTAAGCTAATTTTTCAATTTGCTAGGGGCCAGAGTCGCTTTGACTAAGTGTAAAATCAAGCCAATGTATGAATAGGAACATACATCACAAGTTCATACAGAATGTCTCAAAAGGCAAGCAGCACAATCATATAGAAAGTTATAATAACCAACCCAATAGAATTACAGCACAAATTTTGCAACACAAGATTTTGGTCTGCCCCACAGATAATATATGTTCACATCAGGTGACTGCACAGGCCAGTGAAAATTAAAACCGCGACCAATATCCGTTAAATAAGCTGAGAAACTTTTCTGCTGAAATGGGGTGAGTGATGCACGAATCTTGTTGAAAAAAGCTAGTTCTTCGTTGCTGCTTTGTAAATTGGGGTGAAACGTGCGGTCGAAATATTTTCCGATAATTATAATGGTATCAATGAAAAGAAGAGTTTTAACGCAACTTGAATTCTGAGGCCCATCCTAACGCCAAATTAATCAGGTTACGTTTGATCGGGTCTCTCATTACTCCTCATGATGCAACTATTACGGTTGAAATTGCCATTTATATGGAAATACGCTTCATTGCTCCACGTATCAAAGGTAGAATTTGTTGTTGTTCCGCAAAAAACTTTGTGGCAAATATTTGCTGAACTAAATATTGCTTAAGGGGGTACCCCCACAGAAAATTAATTTTCTCGGATTTGAGGTTATATTAAACAATAATGGTATGCATGTAATAACCGAAGTTTGTAACGTTGAAAAGACAAAATTTCGGAGGAATCGGAAATTTAGTTGCCATGGGAACTTAATACAAAGGAAACAAAAGAATATACTTTGTGGCCATTTTTTTCAGGTGATGTAAATCATTTATATAGGCAAACCATATATCATATTAAAGCTAATTAAGGGCCCTATGCAACCACAGAGAGATTTTGTGCAATTTATGAAATGATAAGTAGTATCATGCATAATTTGCATTTTTAATTAATTCTCAGCTCGTTAAATATGCGTAAACCAATTTTCTAAAAAATTAAAGACATACCATAAAAAATATTTCTGTAGTTGCATAGACCAAAGGGTGTACTATATACATGCCAAATTTGATGTTGGTACTCCTTTCCTTCTTGAAGATATTTTTGCCAAAAATTTGCAAAATGCAAGAAAACGAAAAGTGGAAAAAAACACTGTTAATGTGTATTTTTGGACAAAAATAAGCTAAAAACTGTCAGATATTTTTACATTTTTCATGAAATTTGGATGTATTTTCTGAAAAATTATATTGGATATGTTTAAAGAAGTATATTTTGACTAAATTTAATAAATATAAAAATGTTACAATTTATAGTATTTTGGTAAATTTTCTGTGGGGTACCCCTTAAGTGAGTTAAGATTTGTATGGGTGGAACTTCAAATAATGGCGTAACAATTTATGCATACTGCTTCTTGGCATACCAGCTGCTATGGCAATGTGATCCCAAATTGATCATCTTATAATTCAGTCAATGTAGCAGCCGCAGCTTCTACTGGGTTTTCTTCAATGACAGCCTGCCACATCTTGTTCGATCAGCAACACATGTTGTATACTTGTCACTAAGGCGTATTGTATTTGACTTTTTAAATAGCTAATTGTTCAGGAGGCTGATTTTCATAAAATAACTAGGCAATTTTGGCAACCCATTTTCTACCGTACAATAAGGCAATAAATATTTGATTCTATATACAAACAAATCTAATCTACATGTCAAAAATGACACGAATTATAGGAAAAATTCTAACAGATATTTTTTCTATATAATTAATAGGTTGCATAACGTTTTCAATCAGCAGCTTTCCAATTTCCAGAAGCGTTTGTAGAAATATGTGTGACATGTGATATAAATCTCCACCGGGTGAACCGATTAAGAAATTTTGACGTGTGGATTCATTCGCCGCCAAGCGAGGCACGTTACTGTTGATGTAACAAAACAACAGCAGTCATGTTGTCAAAGAGTGATTGCATTTAATATTTTATTGATGAAATGCAGCGAAACGGCAAAAATATCTTTCTAGGTGATCTTGAAAAACCAGATACGTCAAGCTCTGTTTATGAGAAGTCTTTAGCGAATTTTAACGCAAACGTGGTTGCTCAGAAGATAGACAATTCACTGAGGGAATTTGAAATGTCTTTCAATCCTGCTACATATGTTCCTCTCCAAAACTCATGCATCTGATGTTCCCATTGAAAAGTTAGAAGCATGATATCGAAATCAAGGCCGGTTAGTGATGAATTTTGAAGTTTATGTAATTGATTGTAATAATTGAGCAGATTGAAGGTCAATTTTGAGTCAATTTGGTTTCCCAAGTCACAATCAAACAATTATTAAGTGTGTTTTTATTGTATTAGCTTTGTTTATCTCTTTGTGCATTCTGTATATATTAAGTTTTTGTAAATACTTAGTATATATTTCATTGTAAATATTGTATATATTTGCAAAATGTTTTTATATAGAGGGTAAACTTTGAAATAAAGCTATAAAGTATAAATCTAAAATTGAATTTTTAATTCAAAATTTGGTTGGCCTATTACATGCACTATTACTGATATTAGCATCTCGAATGTGTCGCAATAAAAAGCATTTAGGGTTTTTGTTCAACCGTTTATAAATATAACAGGTTTCGATTCGAGAATCATCATCAGAATACAAAATTTGTCGAAATAATATTTACAAAGTACTACACTAAATGCTGATGAAATTTGTATGTAGTTAAAATATATTTTCTAGACGTAACAATAGCTTTGAACCAACACTACTATGAAACAAAGATGTATCGCAAACCAGCAAATACCACTTTATACATTCCATATCAATCTTTTTGTGACACAAAGTGGAAGATAAACATAATTAACTGCTCATTAAAATATTTAAAATCATAACATGATTGAATCAATCTCCGAATAGTAGGAAATATTAGAAAAGAACGGCTATCCACATAAATTATCAAGCACTCACTTCAAAATATAAAGATCCAATCGAAAAAATGCTAGTTTCTTCACTGGTTTATAAACTAAACGCCAATTCGTAACTATGATCCATGAACATTTCTCAGCTCCTCTAATGTCTGAAATATACATGCATCAATTTCATGCAAAAAAGAACAATTTTAACATAATAATGAAAACACCAATTACATGTGCAAGGATTGTAAAAGCTATGATTATTAAGTCCCATAACAAAGATAATTTATTAAATAAGCAAAAAAAAAATATGAGCATAATAAATATATTTTAAGTGCATACAAAATTTAACAGCGTTCGAAATATTATTCCCACAAATTTTGTATTCTGATGATATATATATATATATATATATATATATATATATCAACCAATATAAATTCTAATAAAAAATTAAGCATATTCTAAAACAAGATTTGCACCATCAAACAGAACACCACTTTCAAAGTATTCTTCAAGTTTACAAGAAGGACTTAACTTTGCATTTGACGCGCAAACAACTAGAGAGAGAGTTTTATCATTTTGTTTAAGAGATAACGAATAAACATAGCTTAGCATATCGATTACTCTACCAACTGGAAAAGTTTTACCGAAGTATCTTTGAACGATTTTTGATTGTTCATCTGTTGTTTGACATAATGTTGAAGAAATATCTATTGCAAAGTACACTCTTTCTGACTGGGGAATATGAGACGGACCAACTGCTACTTGTTTAAGCTTCATCAAAGCAACCTTTAACGCCAATTTTTCATTCTTCATTCCTTTGCCCTTCAAAAATTTAACATTCGGTTTCGGTGCAAAGCTTTTCTGACTGATATTTTTGACATGCTTACATTCATGATCAATCGGATTTCTGTGGGGAATACAAAATTGGAGCAAACAATCTTGACACTCTATTTTAATCTGCTCTACTCGATTACAATTGGTAAAGGCACAAGTAAAAGTTGGTAAAACTAAGTCTGATTTTTCCTTAGCAACAAGCATCTCATTAGCAGTACATAAATGGTGAGAAATGTGGTCTCTACAGAAGTTATTACAACAAAATTTGCATTTAATTGGAAGAAAATCTAGTAATTTACAACTTTCTTCAAAGCAATGCTCACCTAGATTTGGGAACTCCATCAATTAGACTAAGCGCTGTGTACTTATATTTTCTAAAAATACAAAATTTAGTTAAAACATTTATAATATAGGAAATTGGAAATTTTTTAACCTTTTTTTTTTAAAAATTTTCACAATAAGAATATAAATCAGGAATTATAGTCCCTGTTCGAATGATTGAAGCCCACCTTAAATTTCTCTAATTGACTCTTTGATGAGTTTGCAACAACTTTATTACAATAAAACTTCAGTTTTAGACTATGTGTACGTATATAAATATATTCTTATAGATGGCACTTTTAGTAAATTGTAGATGGCCGCTTTGTACAGAAAAAACTTAGCCATGGCGACTTGTACATATGTGGATTTCCAACAAGAGGAGCAGCTGCTCCCTTCCCTTTCATGGTGAGTTGATAGAATTGACTAGAGTTTTATCAAATCGAAGTTCTTAGTAGTACTTGATTTAAATAAATTTAAAATGTATTTTAGTATTGCGCTAACTGTATTGGGACATATTTTTACTGCATGAAATACATTGGTGGCGATTGGCCAGGTAAGACTGGAACAGTTCAATGAAATGTGCATCAAAACCAAATAAACGTAACTTGTCAAGCAGAATGAAGTGAGGGAGGCGATGAAACGCTTTTAAGATGTCAAGAAAGATAAAACATTCAGGATCATTACAATCAGAGCGAAAGTAGCAGTTTTCAATCAGTGTGAGTAAGTTAGTAATTTTAGAGCGACCAGGAAGGTTGCCATGCTGAGAAGAAGAGATGAGGTGACGAATTTTTGGGAAAACATAACGAAAAACAAGGCGTTCAAAGATTATAGACAGTCGAGATATTGTAACATCAGTTGGTAGTTGTTGTTATTTATTGGCCAGATCACGCGCTTTTCGTGTTGACTAGTTGTTTTCATGTTTGTAAATATCGTAAATCCGCATTGTATATAAGACACCCAAGCATCTGTAAATAGAGAAATAGTTTAACTGTGTTCTCTTGTTTTCTAGAATCACTGTTGCTCTAGTATATGTTCACGTCAGCGACCTTCTGCTTTAACACTAAGTCCTCTGGCAAAGTTCTGTCTAGATTTAAAACAGTGATTCTACAATAGAATAGCTATTGGGCGGTAGGACGTGACCTACGAGGAGGGAAGCTGATTAGATTTTAACAGTGGAGAAATTCAAGATGTCTTACAACAGCCGGGATAGCGCTTAGAGGAGCCAATGAAAGAGTAAAGATGCTTTAAATGGATAGAAAGCGTGGAGGAGGTTTCATGAATTACAAAGGAAGGGAAACCATCAGGATAGCAAGGGCCAGGCACCTTGCAAAATTTAAGCATATCACGTGCAGAAATTTTTTACTCCTCCTTTAAGAAGTTTCTAGCGGCGCCCTTGATTGCCCACATTATTTAACGCAACAGATAATTCTGAATTGAATCAATCTCTTTAGGCTATTGCACCTTTATGATCGAAATGTTAATTACAACCGAACAACCAATAGATTTAAATTTCAAAATGAGATACTTCATTGAATCTACTAAGCAATTATAATTTGTTGAGTAAAACATAATTGAAGAACGCGTTAATTGACAAAATTGTCAAATCGATGGCTTTAGAATTGTGTGAAGATGAACTGCTAGGAGCAAAACAAGTTAAACGATCCTGCTTTTGATCATTGGTTTATAAAGAATCCGTTAAACGACATTACATAAGCAAATGGAAACTAAAAAAGACGATTTCTCGTTTTGAATCAATTTGCAAAAAAAGGTTTTTTGCACTACATGCTTCATTATAAAAGGCCCCATGTTGAGACCAATATACATGTTAAATAAGTATGAAAATATATAAGTTTATACGCAATGCATATAACATTTTGAGTAAATTTATTTAAATTTTCAGTAACAATTGCATATCGACAGGCCCATGGTTATTGCACCCACCGATACTGTAAATCCGCACAAATTATAATATATTTATAACAATATTAGCTAAATGTATATTTATGCAACGCGGACACGCTAGCTATAATTCGGTACTAATCGGTAAATAAAATATGAAAATAACTACTAATCTGGAGAGTCAAGCAAATTTATTGCTAAAATAAATCTGTCCATGCGATTAATTTGTTTGATATTCCTAATAGTGATTGTTTGGAGAATAAAATTTTTTAATTTTTCTTCTGAAATGTTTATAATTTTGTTCCTTTTTTATTTCGAGATTTAAGTCCTTCCTTAATCTAGAAGCTTTAAATGAAAATAAATCTGGACGATTAATACTACTATGCAAATTGTGGTTTCTATCACTGGTTTTGATATAATTGCTTAAAAGGTGCGTCGATTTTGAATTGTGTACATACTTGTGTATCATACAAAGAGTTTGATATTCGATAAAGTACAATGGTGCAAGAACATTGTCACCTTTTATAAAAGTGCTCACTGATTTATGCTTANCAAAATTTAAGCATATCACGTGCAGAAATTTTTTACTCCTCCTTTAAGAAGTTTCTAGCGGCGCCCTTGATTGCCCACATTATTTAACGCAACAGATAATTCTGAATTGAATCAATCTCTTTAGGCTATTGCACCTTTATGATCGAAATGTTAATTACAACCGAACAACCAATAGATTTAAATTTCAAAATGAGATACTTCATTGAATCTACTAAGCAATTATAATTTGTTGAGTAAAACATAATTGAAGAACGCGTTAATTGACAAAATTGTCAAATCGATGGCTTTAGAATTGTGTGAAGATGAACTGCTAGGAGCAAAACAAGTTAAACGATCCTGCTTTTGATCATTGGTTTATAAAGAATCCGTTAAACGACATTACATAAGCAAATGGAAACTAAAAAAGACGATTTCTCGTTTTGAATCAATTTGCAAAAAAAGGTTTTTTGCACTACATGCTTCATTATAAAAGGCCCCATGTTGAGACCAATATACATGTTCAATAAGTATGAAAATATATAAGTTTATACGCAATGCATATAACATTTTGAGTAAATATATTTAAATTTTCAGTAACAATTGCATATCGACAGGCCCATGGTTATTGCACCCACCGATACTGTAAATCCGCACAAATTATAATATATTTATAACAATATTAGCTAAATGTATATTTATGCAACGCGGACACGCTAGCTATAATTCGGTACTAATCGGTAAATAAAATATGAAAATAACTACTAATCTGGAGAACAAATTATCTGAAAGTTCCAATTAATTTAAAAAATCAAGTAAAAAAGACTTGATTTACATTAAAAAATGTATATATTTACATAAATGTAAATATATCTTGTATTTGGGTTAAAAATAAACAAAACAATTTATGAATTCCCAGTTTTCTGTGCAATTCTTCTTAAATATGTACCACGTGCTAATGCGTGTTACCGCGTGCTATGAATTTGGTTAATTATACAAAGTTATTGGTCTATATATATTATTTTTTAAGGTTTTTACGCATCTTATTGTATTTCTCATCGTTTTTTACCTTGTATTAGTTTTTATTTTATCCGCGTGCACCCTATTCTACACCTTCGCCGCTACAAATGTTATTATTTATGCTATCTGCCTTTACCGACAATTTTGCAAACTTATTTAAATATTGCATTTCTCGTTTTTTATTCCCTAATAGCGTTTATTTCTTACGCGTGCTTCCGCATAGCACTATTCTGTACGGTCGCCACTTTTTTGTTTCCATAAACTATATTGTGCATTATTCGATAACATTTTCGATGTTCAGCACACATTAATGCTTCCATTTATATCTACGCAATTACAATTTTATGGTTTGTCTCAAGTCAGAATCAAGCAACACTTAAAATTACCACTAATTGAAATTTGATATAGTCGATTTTATTATTCTTAAGCGTATTAGAATTCTTTACGCTCAATCTTATTGCGGTTTCAGACAAAATGCAATAAACAATTGAATATTTCAAAAATAATATACGTTGAGGTTATTTTGCATTTTATTTAAATTATCCATTTATGGTCAAAAAATATAGTTTGTCTTTTTGTTGGTGCTTTTTTTTGACCACAAAATTTGGTTCAAAATCTGATATCTGCGTGTCATGAAAAAAGTGCTAAAAACAATTTTTTGGTTAGTATTTTGATGCAAATTCAATTATCTTAAGATTATTACTAAGTATTTTGATTAAGTTTGCTGAAAGCAAGCATGAATGGGACACATCAAAATATAAATTATATTATATCAGGGTCTCAAATCAAGTTAAAGTTAAGTTGTTCAATATCTTAATTTAATGTTTGTAGCAGTACAACAAATACATGTTTAGAATATATAGACTTGTATCATAAGTAATTGTGCATGATTTGTAATTATAACAAAAAACAATATAACATATGCAACATATATATTTAAACGTCATCATTATCAGTTAGATGATCAAAATATCTTCCTTGGCTGTTGATGCATCTACGCCATCAGTCAGGAAGATCTTCAAATGTCTTATTAAAGAAGGCAGTCTGTTTACTTTCAAACCACACAAGTATTTCTTGGTTCAATGAATCAGAGTTTTGAAAGTAAATGACATTTTAGGGGACTAAAGTAACATAAGCAATGTGTGGCCTCACATTATCTTGTAAAAAATGAAAATTGTTAAAGCCATAAGCCACATGTCATCTTCATTTCATTCTAAGAGCATCCACCAATTTATCTAGTGATTTACAGTATCATTCAGCATTAATATTCTCATTCCTCTGAAGTGTTTTGATTAATAACAAACCACTATGGTCCCAAAACACTATACAGAGATGTTTCTTTGTTTTCATATGCAATGTTTGAACAACCTGAGGAATCTCATTGCCACTTCCAAGCCAGCTTCTATGGGGTTGAACAGAAGTTTTTCCAACATTCTCCCAGCAGAGCCAGACCTCATCAACTGTTATCAGCTGCTCTAAAAAATTATTATGTGAGTGCATAACCAGAAGCTGGTTACAAATTAGGAATCTGTTGTTGCAATTTTTATCTGTAAGTTGGTGAGGTACTCATCTAAATTTGAGATATCATTTGCCCATATTATGAAGATGTCTACTAACAGTCATAGAGCCAACATTTAGTAAGGTTGCCATCTCTCTGCAAGTTGCATGCTTATTTTCAAACAATAAATCAGAAATCTGCTGATCGATCCAGGCAGTCATTTGACAGTCTACCAGGTTTGCTGGCATCAGACAAATCAAAATCACCTACTTCAAACTTTTGCACCCAGTGTAGAATCGTAGGCTGGGATGGTTGATTTAACTATAAAACTAATTGACTCTGCAGAAAGTTTAAATAGTGTTCAACATAAACAGCCATGATTCCAGAAAATAGAATAGTAAAGAACTTATAACTTATAGGTATAACATTGGTAATTCATCCAAGTAATCAGCTACTTTAGGTAAAGTCCAAGATGACCAATTTGTATGGCTTCCAGCCAAAGCAAAATGTCCATAGCAAAGTAAAGTGCTTAACCTATTGACTGGTGCTACCATATTTGTCTCACTTTTAATTTTTATCTCACATTGAAAAATAAAGGATCACATTTTCATTGTTATCTCTCATCTCACTATTAAATAGTCTGTAATTGCCAGACATTTGTGCTAGCCAAAGGCATGGTATCATCACAGTGTTAGGTTGTATAAGTGCATGTATGTGTTGAACTGTGAATGAGAGGTTTATTATTTCCATATACCTAACCATATACATAACTGAATGGGTCCACTATTTGGGCTGAATAGTCAAAAGACCTTCAGGAGCTATGGTTTGCCCTGTGCTTGAGAAAGCACTCCCAAAGTTGCCAAGCTTAAGCAATAATTTTCATATCAAGATAATATAAAAGAAAAATACAACAGTAAAACAGCAGTTGAGAGTAGATAAAATCTCTTACCCATTCTCTACAAGTTTCTCAGTTTTATACAATAATTGCATTATTACCTGCCTTTGTTTACAAAAAGAATTGTCAATGTAGTTCAATCATGCTTAATTATTCATTCCCTTGTAAATTCAATTTGAGCAATAAAATCATAAGCACCTTCGAGTGGACAACAAACTAATGATAGCAAATTAATGTCGAAATAATGAAAATGACGTCATGCTGACGTAAAATATAAAATATGATGACAAAAATATCTCAAAAATCCCTGAGTGACTCTACACCAGGACTGACATGTCCTTAAACTTAATTGTTCAACCCCCATAGCACTTTTCCTCTTTTTGTGAATTTCAGTTGCATTTAAGCCACATTTCCATCAGTAATAAAGAATTGTTCACAATTGAAGCTTGTCAAAATTCATTGAAAATCAATGAATACAACTTAGTTTAAAATGTAGTATTAGTACATATTTATCTATCACAACAGTTAAATAAATAACATTTTGTTATCTGAATGGTGTCATATAACTATGGCAACAAATGTATGTGCAATTCATGGGTGTAGCATTAGTACATTTTTATCTATGGCAACAAATGTATGCCCAATTACTTATGATACATGCATATATATATATATATATATA
>CABFPE010000178.1:992779-1002974 GCA_900660155.1 Hofstenia miamia | reverse complement strand
TATATATACAGTGGCGTATCCAGGGGGGGACATGGGGGAATGTCCCCCCCCCGTCAGGTTTCCAAATTTAATTTTGACTGGATAAATCAAAAAATTTTTCGTAAAAAATTGAAAAATTTAAAATCTAGGATCGTGAAATGCATTTTTTAGGGTGTATTTTCTCAATATTTTAAAAATTTTGAAATAACGATGATGTCCCCCCATCAGAAAATCCTGGGTACGCCCCTGTATATATATTTTTGAAGGGAATGCTAATATGTGTGCCTGGAGAGACATTGAGAAGGGGAGAGATATCCCGCTGAATGCGAGAGTATACGCAGGTCTGCCTCCACAAGAGGCTTACAGGCATTTCGCATTATTTACTATTTGGAATTACAAAATTTTGTTTAAATACTGTCTGTTCAAAAATCCTCGCTAAAAATTCAAAACTTTATATTCACCTCATTTTTAGTCAATATATGCATTCAAAAATCAGTAAGGTAATGTTCTAACGGCTTTTTTAAAATCTCTATTGAAATGTACCCTTCATGTCCCAAATTCTGTATAGAGGTTTTGAGTAAAGCAATTAAGCTAGATTTCGGAGATTTAGGTCATTATTCTAGATTTCCCTGTCAAGTTTTATGTTTGGCATAAAACAGCTAATTTGACTTCAAGTTGCACAACAGCTTTTCGTTTAGAGATTACTCTATAAGCGCTATTTGTTTCTTGATGAAATTTGCATTTCAATGCATATGAAACATGTCAAGTTTTTAAACAATAAAGATTACGAGCAATATTTTCTTTGCATAACTAATCTTATCGGAATTTGATAGTTTAAATGTGAAAATTGTCTTCGCACTATATATTTTAGTTAAAATGTTACGTATGCAGTAAATTTCTAAAAAAAGTTCTGAAAATTTTTTTCTGATGGTTGTCCAAAGCATAACTACTTTTTTGATTTAATTTTTTTGAAATTTTGTAGGATTGAAAATATCTATAAAAACTCAGATTATTTGTTGTTTTTCTGATGTAATTATGTAGAATTTATGTAAAAATGTAAATTATTCATATTTAAGGAAATTAATTTGCTATAATATTATAATATCTTACAATTATTTATTTATATATCATAAATGCATAATGATGGCCTCTTTAACCCACTATGTAACATCAAAATATGCATTGTAGAATCATATTAGAAATTAGTTTCAATTTTTAGATATGGCCAATTTATCCCACTCTATGCTAACCGCATTGCAATGAAATTAAGTTCCATAAATTGCATAATTTATACCTGCATACACAATTTTACATTTTCTATAAAACGAGTTCACTCAATAATTTGGAACTAAGCAAGGGACGTTGTTGAGCCCAGTAACAGAAAAATCTCACAACTGGGTTGAACTCGTGGGAATCGATAAAGCCCAAATGAGTTTTTTGATAACATGACGTGCACTCCAATATTCAATACTTTAATGATACTTCATTTGCCATTGTCCATAAATTACATAGGCCTACATATTTTATGCAAAAAAATTGTTGCCGCATTTCTAAGGACATTTTAATTCAGTTAAAATAATTGCAAAAATATGATAGTTTATCAATACAATAATTATAGACCTAAATCAAACCCCTTCTCCAAACAACATTAACCCAAACCATAATCCTAAATCATGGACGACGCGTCCATGCCTAAACTAAGCCAACTCACACCCTAAAATCAAAGTTTCTGTGATTGAAGAACTTGATGTCGTTTAAAATTGTCTAATTTTGTGGTGAGCATGTGAGTACACTATCTTCAATTTAAATATTCCTTTATCACTGAAAAATCAATAAAGTTTCTTAGCACAATGATCATCATTCATGTACCTTGTTGATAACTGATTTCAACACAAAGTTAATAAATCACCTGTCAAATAGATTGCCAAAACATAATTCAACAACAAATCATGTTGCAACAGTTGATTTACACATAGGTAACGTTTGAAATACTATCAAAAGCTTATACCACCCATATTAATTAATAACGTTTTGCTGCAAATTTCATTGCGGGTGTAGGTTTTCGCGACATTTTCTTTACTTTCATCTAAAGATCAGGTACGCATACTTTAATATGAACTAGTCATTATTTTCAGGAAGAGTTTTTACAAATACTATTTATTGCAGTTTGTTTTTTTTCATAAATATGATGTTAGATTTTATTCTTCATAAGATGTTGTCAATTCATTAATATTTCTGGAAAAAATGAAATCATTATTGTTGTTTTGTAAACATATGTTCTTATAAATATATAACAAGTTCATAAATTACTCTAAAAGTCGTTTTGCATTTTGTATTAAGCAGGCGTAGACATACACAGTAGAAAGCAATGTACTACATGTAGAACAAAAAATTAGGTGGAATATCAAAAATTGTATTGTTCTACATCAGGAAGATGCAGGGACAGAATTTTCAACACCCACCCAATTTACCTCATGAATATTTCTGTGGAGATCTCCTTGGGGCCACACGGATTTCCACGATAAATATCATGTGCATGTACATGTATATGTTTATTCAAACCATTTTTGCTTACTTATCATTCGCCAATTTTTTTGACATTTTACTTATATATACATGTATATATATATATATATATATATATATATATATTTAAGAAAATAGTTATTAAAATGCGAGTAATTACCAAATATTTTTCACTAATGATGAAGAACTACTAAACAAAATTTTGTTAAGTATTGTGAAGAAGAAAGAAATATCAGTTGACTTTCAAAGACGTATTCGAAGTACTGGATGTCAACCCCACCACGAATGAATGGTTTGCCAAGAACACATAATAATCCTGAATATCCTATCATTTGTTAGATCAGCAACTTCTAGTTTATCACAGTGGTTGGATAAATTATTGAAAAATATATACCGAAGAGGTTTATATTAAAAGATTCATTTGATTTTTTTAAAAAATAAGGTGTTTTTAGAATGAACAAAGATAAATCAAAGATCATGGTGAGCTACGATGTGAAGTCATTATTCACAAATATTCCAGTAAAAAAGGCAATTGAACATATTCTTTCATTAATACCATCACATTCTAATTTCTCATAATGTCCTAAGAAAATTGTTAAATATTGTCTGCCTAAATGTAAATTCATATTCAACAATATTATATATGAGCAGATTGAAGACATGGCTATGGGATCACCCTTGGGACCAATAATGGCTAGCTTTGTAAGTGATATTGTTGAATCAGCATTCGAAAACTTAAGAATAACTAGACCTTATGCTGCTATCGTTAGGTCGGTGATATTTTGTTGTTTTTGAAAGATCTAATAGTATTGATAATTTCTTACAACATATTTATGGATGTGTTGAAGAATTAAAGTTCACTGTTGAAAAAGATACTGTAAATGCAACCAATTAAATTTTCTGGATGTAACAATAACTAATAGTGAAAGAGGTTATATAACATCTCTCTTTAGAAATCTAACGTACACCAATTTATACATCCCAGCACATCCATATTGCAATCCTAGATATTAAATCAACACAATTAAGTGCTAAATTTATCGAATAATAAAAGTATCATCTGATGATGAAAGTCTAATTGATTCGATAAATAATTGACTACTCACACAAAATTATTAAAAATTACATTGATAATGCAATCAGCTCAACACCAGGTCACAAAGAAGAACATGAAGTAAGAGACGCACTGAAACCTATTTATTGGAAACTACCATACCTCTATTCAAACATTAAGAAAAATTAAATAAAATATTTCGACAATTAGTAAAACACTTAAAAAATCAGTGATAAAACCAATATTGTACTCCTTAAAGACTCAAGCTATTTTTTCTGAAGCAAGATACCATCCAAAAATGTCTAGTTTCTTCAATTGCATATAAATATGATTGTGAAAAATGTAAATACTCTTATATCGGAGAAACTCAGCGACATTTTGTAACAAAAATTAATGAACAACTTTCGGGACACCTAAGATCATATACATCAACTAAGATCAGAAAATATTAATATAATCATGAGAANAATAATAAATTCACAGAAGCAATAATGCTTAACCATACCGAAAAGTCGAAATTATTAAGCAGACAGAAAAATATTAGTTTTTTCTACATTTATTTTAGAGCATGCACTAAATATATGTAATATTAAGTGTAATTCATTGTAAATTTATTAATTCCCACAAAGTGAAGATTTAGTAAATCGAAGCCGGTTATATATATATATATATATATATATATATATATTTCTAATTTGATGTTTGCTTAGCTCTCAAATTTAACGCCTCCTCTGTAAATTATTTTTTAGTACGCCCCTGATTGGTAGTATTTTATTTGTTATGCTTTTAGTTTTTGTCAAATTCCATACATTGATAACTACCTCATATGTTCAAAATTGGACAATTAACTTTGTTTTTTATTGCTTTCACTGTTAGATGATTGGAGTTACTCCATATGAAATAAAAGATTTCCTTGGAATTGGTATCCTCCAGAAATCCTAAAAGTAGAATTTATACAGTAAAATATAATATATACAACAGTAAAAAGTGAGCTCAATAAAAGATGTATTATAAAAATTATAGTTTCATTGGAACGTGCAATTTAAACGCTTCATTGCACTTACATGAGTCATACGCTAATTATTCCTCGAATGCAAAGGCGTTATTAGTAAAAAAAATCGTTTTATAATGGAGATGAGAAATAACATATTTTGACGTTGCTGTCAGACAGTTTCGAAGGTATTATTTAATTTTCAAATTATTTTTAATTATATTTTATCCTTCATTGAAAAATTGAAACTCTTGATTTAGGGTGTATCATGGCCAGCTTTATATAATGGCCATGAGTGTATCAACCTATAATTTGAATTAATTGCACTTTAGGGAATATTGGAATTTACATATTTATAAAAATTGAATTATATCATCTAAATAATTATGCAATTATATTTTTATTTAATTGATTAATCCAATTTTTAAGAAATAGATTTTGCACTGTTGTATTAGAATAGAATATTAATAAAAATTTGAGAGAAAGTTTTATATGAGATAAAAATTTCATATAGAAGAGCGATTTTTATTAGCTTGAAATATTTAAAATTAATCTGCTTAAAAATAGAATGCAATATGATTACGTTTCTATTTGTGTAAACCAACAATACATGATCAGATCAAAATACAATTATACGCAATGTAGTAATGTAATGTAATTTCATAGCAAACATACTTGCATAGTGCAGACATGGGGTATGCAACGGTAGATAATTTGGCTTGCCAAACACTTCTGGTGGCCCTTGGTAACTTTAAATATTATGAAATTTATGTTTTACTTCTTCTATATTACGTTTGACGCTATCTGCTATATAAATTATAGATCCGTCATATTTCTATTTCTTTAATTGAAATGCAGGTTTCATTGTGTTTTCATTATGAGAGTGCGAGCAACAAAGTGGGTGACAATCTGTCCACCCATGTACAAAAATATTTTTAGGTGGGCCTCTTACAAAAATGTTGCACACCCCTTATGTAGAAAATATTAGAATATTATTCAATTAGTGGCAATCGCCAATGCAACCGAACTTACTTCATATTTTTATTACTTAGGATGAGGAATTTAATACTTTTCTTACAAAATAACGTTGTCTCTATATTAGGACATACTACATAAATTTGTTTATATCATACTTACAATTGAATAATAATTCAAGCATTTTTTAAACATTGTGCAGAAATAAACCTACCTACACCAGAGATAGACATATGGCCCATACCAGACCCAAGAAAACTTTACTCTCGACAAGGTCTATTTTGTCTATAATTTTCAAAAAAATTTCGCGGGGGCTTTGTTCCGCTTGTGGTCACATACTTGATCCTATCTAGATGACCTCCCCGACAGNGCCAATTTATATAATGATTGCAAAAATTTTTTTCAATGCTTCGGTTTGATTAATCAATTCGTGTAGTATTGGTAGAAATGTAACTCTACTTCTGGGCTAAATGTAAGTCTACATTTTTTTCAGATTGTAGGAATACTGCTTTAGTTTGACACGGATGATAAAAGTGCTGTTTTACCTACATATGCCTATCTAGTGATTACATATATATTTAACTTATCTTTCAGGCAATTACTGCTTTATCTTTGTATTGATGTGATATTGTAATACTAATTTCATTTGTATTGATTCAGTCATACTTACTTTGCTTAGTACCCTTTTGTAGAGATAATATAATATGTGAATATACAATATATAATTATACCGAGCTCAACCAGAGTTGGACATAACTCGGAAGTGTAGGGCGTAGCCCAACCAGGCACAGGCAACACTAGAGCCGACTAGAATCTGATCATCCCATTTATATAAATTAAATTTTAATTTTTTAGTTTGCTTGAAAAAGTTGAGTGTGTTATAAACTATCACTGAAATTGAAAATTTTAAAATGAGTTTTACAAGAATATATTATACCAATGTAAAATTTCAAAATTTGAATTATATGGTTTCATTGCTTTATTGGTAAGGAACAAAATATTTTGGTCAAATACGCAAAATGATTTTAGGGTCAATTTTGGCAATATTTGACAATTTCTGCAGGCTTTGTTGTTCAAATCAATTATTGATTAATCAACCAGACATTTAATAGTCAACGTGCGAGTGCTATTTGATATTTTAAGAATAAAAATAAAAATTGATACTGCATTTCCAAAAAATACAACAACATTAGAGTCGTTATTTCTCTTACTGAATTAAAGTTAGACTAGAAATATTTTTATTTCAATTGCATAACATTATAACGTCTAAGAGAGGAGGAAGTTTGATATCGATATCTATCAAAGTGTAGCTTGCCCCCTAACCAAAAATGAACCCGTCTCCCCTGACTACAATTAACGTTAGATTTTAATGCTATATCTTCATTAGATTTGAATCTGGAAGTAATATGCAATTACGAAGAATGATGGATTAAACGAGTGTGCATTAAAGCTCATTGAAGTTTATTACTAACAAAATCAATTTTTGAAAACATTTAAAAAGTTGTAAGAAAGTTAATACTTAAAGAACTTCGACAAATTCAAATTGAAACATATTTTATGAGGGTTTCTTTCCTAATGATAACACGATCCTTACATTTTGGTGGAAAGATATGTGCAGACCCGCAGCCCTATGACCCCCTGGAAGGTAGGGCAAACACGCCTGGACAACAAAGCTAATAGCAAAATCAGCATGTAAAGATGAAATTTGTCAATTCAATTGTAACTTTACTCTCGACAAGGTCTATTTTGTCTATAATTTTCAAAAAAATTTCGCGGGGGCTTTGTTCCGCTTGTGGTCACATACTTGATCCTATCTAGATGACCTCCCCGACAGAAAATCCGCCCATTTATCCAACATTAAATTCAAATTCTGTATAGTCGAAATACCTATCAACCCCTCCTGAATTAGTATGCCGACCCACTTAGGTGATAATGCTGCCTACGGGCCTGGATATGTGAACAGCTGCTTTCCAGGAATATCCTCGCCCTCGTACGAGTAGAAACCTGGCATTACAGTCAAGAGGGAGCGAGCATCGGTTGCCCAGTCACAGTACATATATTTTTCCTGCCTTCAATAATATTTATTGTGTTCTTAGTCATGTTTTTTTAAGATAGATCTCGACGTATAACGCATTTAATTGGATTCAATGACAGTCCCTGTTGAGCTTCATACGATGTGTAATCCTTTATATTTAGCATACCAGAAGTGTCTTAAAAGCATCACTTTGTTTTAACAACTTCAAAACATATAATTGATATAAGTTTACTGATTGTTTAAAGTTATTCAGAAGTTCTTGCACTGGTTGTATACAATTTGATGTAAATAAGCTTAAAATTTGCCACTGACAGTTGACAATGCAATCAATTATAAGTTTTGTGAAAACTTTATGATTCATCCCTTCTTGATGTAAAATATTATCTCATAAGAAGTTCCATTTATTAAATAGGATTTTTATGCAAGTGGTATTTACTTTAGTATTTTTTTATTTCTCAATGAATAGCGTACGCCTTGTCAGGACGTTTCTCCGTTTTCAGTTTCATTGGCCGAGGCAATGGGAACCGGTCATAGTGAACCTATATGATTAAGCAAATTATATAAAGACAAAAATTAACACAGTAAGGTGTGATTATCATCACATGCCAATTTTGAAATTGGAGAGATCTTTTATATGCAATTGAAAGGAAGGAAGAGCCTGAATATGACACGAATCTCTAGGCATTAAGGGCTTCTTTTTTGTCTACGAGATGACCTCTAATGTGTTCAAGAACTTTATTTTAAATTTTAATGCAATTAAATTTTTCATTTGATCGATTAATGTAAATCTATCTATAACTTTTCATGACGCAATTGTTAAGAGTCAAGAGCACTTTTTTGGTAAAAAATACATTCATGAGCTTTCCTTGTCAGTATCTTCTGGATAATTGCTTATAAGTTTTGAGTAATTTAGAAATAAAGGAATACATTTAATGAAAAAATTTTTCCTAAATATCAATTAATGGAAATGACGAAAATGACAAATTAATTGCCATTGTAAACGTATGTTTCATAATGCATGAATAAATTAATTTCAGTAAATTTTCTTATTAAATTCTTCAAATATTTGTGAAGGTTGAAATTAGAGTCGCACCCTGGGTTTTTTTATTTGCATAATTTATCATTGTAAATGATAACAATTATCAACAAGTGAGAATCAACTAGTATTATTTTCTTTATTCACAATGCACATAATAGCCACTGCACTGTGCAATGACATCTTTGACAGACGGTGCTGTCAGTCCATCAAATTGAAAATTGGCATCATTGGTAAATGAGTTCTTCATTCGAAAAATAGTCTCACGGACAAATAGCTGTCTCGGTGATAAAAACTAGCTCTGAAAAGTGTAATTGATTAATAATTCAACGTTAATGTTTCAAAAGGACAAGTTAACAAACATGTACAACAATTGTAACAATGGCCATCTTAAAATACCAAACACATTTACATAATGGAAACATTGTTTTAGAGAATATTTTTGTGAAATCCCTAGGTATTTTGGTTTTAAAGTGTAAGCTATCATAAAATTAAGCATTTTAATTTGTATTACTAAAAGATTAAAAGCTATTAGCTAAATACATTATTGTAATGTGACCCAATAAACAAAGTTCCGTCGGAACGACATCCAAAAAATGTACATTCACGAAGCAAACAGACGTCGGAAACTGCAACCATTTTAGTAACGACCCAAAATCGACTGGTTTCAAAACGACACAAAAGGACTCATTTGCATATCAAAAATTAATAGCCTATATATACTGTATACTTAGATATGTATATATATATATAAATATATATATATATATATATATATATATATACATTCAAGAATTTAAACTTAAATATATTTAATATTGAAGTCCAAACAAAAAAAATATGAATTTCAGTGTTTGCTAAAGAAAGTTACGAATTAATGGCATTATGAAATTAATTAATGGGCATTTTGAAAAATTTAGGAATCCATTAATGGACTCCAATTAATTGCAATAAATTTTTCTTATTTTAATATTTGGCCAGCCTGATTTCCAGAAAATGAAGAAGTGTGAACAGATGTATTTGTTCAAAATTTGGAAACTGCGCACGATTTAAAGGGCAAGAAGTTGCATTTTGAATATGTTCATGTTTGAACTAGTCAGAGTAGATCAGCTGCAATTTTTTTTATGTGCATATATCCCATGCTGACAATTGGATTAGGCACAAAATTATTGTATCAACAAATTAGCACTTAACAGTGAACTACACATACAATGCATTGAATGTTTTAATATTTTTTGGGCCAAATGTTGCATTCAAGATGGATTCTAGCATGCACTGTTTGGAATGTATATACATAAACATAGCAGATTCCTAAGATTAATATGTTTAAATTCAATTTAAAAAAATATTATCAACACTTTTCGACCTTCCAAAGTGTCATTTTCAAAATGATTCACCGATGTTTTTTCTTCCGATTTCAAAATATATTAAGGTTGCAGATGTCTTTTTTGTTTATTCATTAAATTTTTTGCAATATTTTCTGCTATTTGTTTCCTGATGTTTAATTAATTAATTATCTATATATATATATATATATATATATATATATTGACAATTTTCCTACCTAACGGTTCACATCTATGATACATATTATTTACA
>CABFPE010000178.1:953933-990921 GCA_900660155.1 Hofstenia miamia | reverse complement strand
TGTACCCTTCATGTCCCAAATTCTGTATAGAGGTTTTGAGTAAAGCAATTAAGCTAGATTTCGGAGATTTAGGTCATTATTCTAGATTTCCCTGTCAAGTTTTATGTTTGGCATAAAACAGCTAATTTGACTTCAAGTTGCACAACAGCTTTTCGTTTAGAGATTACTCTATAAGCGCTATTTGTTTCTTGATGAAATTTGCATTTCAATGCATATGAAACATGTCAAGTTTTTAAACAATAAAGATTACGAGCAATATTTTCTTTGCATAACTAATCTTATCGGAATTTGATAGTTTAAATGTGAAAATTGTCTTCGCACTATATATTTTAGTTAAAATGTTACGTATGCAGTAAATTTCTAAAAAAAGTTCTGAAAATTTTTTTCTGATGGTTGTCCAAAGCATAACTACTTTTTTGATTTAATTTTTTTGAAATTTTGTAGGATTGAAAATATCTATAAAAACTCAGATTATTTGTTGTTTTTCTGATGTAATTATGTAGAATTTATGTAAAAATGTAAATTATTCATATTTAAGGAAATTAATTTGCTATAATATTATAATATCTTACAATTATTTATTTATATATCATAAATGCATAATGATGGCCTCTTTAACCCACTATGTAACATCAAAATATGCATTGTAGAATCATATTAGAAATTAGTTTCAATTTTTAGATATGGCCAATTTATCCCACTCTATGCTAACCGCATTGCAATGAAATTAAGTTCCATAAATTGCATAATTTATACCTGCATACACAATTTTACATTTTCTATAAAACGAGTTCACTCAATAATTTGGAACTAAGCAAGGGACGTTGTTGAGCCCAGTAACAGAAAAATCTCACAACTGGGTTGAACTCGTGGGAATCGATAAAGCCCAAATGAGTTTTTTGATAACATGACGTGCACTCCAATATTCAATACTTTAATGATACTTCATTTGCCATTGTCCATAAATTACATAGGCCTACATATTTTATGCAAAAAAATTGTTGCCGCATTTCTAAGGACATTTTAATTCAGTTAAAATAATTGCAAAAATATGATAGTTTATCAATACAATAATTATAGACCTAAATCAAACCCCTTCTCCAAACAACATTAACCCAAACCATAATCCTAAATCATGGACGACGCGTCCATGCCTAAACTAAGCCAACTCACACCCTAAAATCAAAGTTTCTGTGATTGAAGAACTTGATGTCGTTTAAAATTGTCTAATTTTGTGGTGAGCATGTGAGTACACTATCTTCAATTGGGACTATCGTGTCTTGTTGAAGAAATCATGGAGAGTAGTGATGCTATCATCATATACCACACAGGGCTCAAGAGTTCAAGCCACTGGTGGTAACACTGTCCAAGGCATAGCCATTAACGGCAAATGCAGACGGGTGCCTGCCCTCCCCATTAGCAGTGATTGTAGGTCAAACCTCGTTCTTCTCAAAGAAACAACACTCACGATTCTCTCCACAGTGAGTGGAATACCTATGGAAGCAACTTTTTGGAGGATATCATTCCAGATGACAGATGCTACAACTCATAATTTGTAAGTGGATGATAGGTTGCAACAGATCTTGGAACTGAACATATTCCCAAACATCTCTTTTGTCAAACTCATCAGTGTTTAATGATTAATAGAAAAATTCTTGAAGTGTTTCTTGAAGTTGAAAAATATTTGGGGCCAGAAAAGATTTATTAATGTTTTCTTATAAATGCAACTACTAGTCATAGCACAGTCTTTGAGCAATTCATCGACTGTTTGACAAAGCTGATTTCCCCAGAGTTTGATCACAAATCTTGGAACTACGCAAAAGAATTTAGTTTACTCATCTCTCCAAAAAAGAACTTGGCCCAATCTTTGAAGATGGAACGTTTTAACAAATTTGTTTATCATTGTGCTGTTGTTGCTTGCATCCAGGAAGATGTCCACGATTTCTTAGATAAATATGATCATGTGCGCAACTCCTTGGCTTGCATAGTCAGACCTTTTGACAACATTCAGTTCTTAGAAATACTTTGGGTGGTTGGTGCTTGGATTGGTATTCATCTAATTCAGCCTTACCTCAATGTCGCTTACTTTGATCGAGTCACATATAGTGAACTGATTCCAAAGATGCAAACACTGTATAGTGAGTTGATGACTCAAGTTTGTGAGTGAAGAGTGCTTTAAAAGAGCTCAAAGCTTGATAAAAGAGTTGCTTGATGAATTGCATGAACACATTACTGCCCATAAAACCCATGTTGCTGAAGTCCTTCAACTGGTTCTTCCATCTATTGCGCAGGGTTTCTGTCATCAATTTGGACACATTTATTGGCCTAGTTAATTTGAAAAGTACCACCCCATCCAGGCTGAGCAACATCAACACATCTCAATTAAATCAAGCTCCTGTCAACAATATGGACAGTGAAAGCGATGCTGAGGCAATGAACTATTAGCTGAAAGTTCGTGGAGCATACAGTTATCCCAAGCAGGTACAGCTATGTTAAGCCAAGCTGACAGACTAGATAGAGCTAAAGCCACTTGATAAATTTCAAAAACCCAGAAATTCTGCTGAACGTGTGAAGAATATAATACAGATTTGCAAGATACACAAAAAGAAATGGATAAAATATAACAACGAAAGAAGCACTGCATGTTTGAACTGATAAACGAAAAAATTCTTAAGCCACATGGTGGTCCCTTCACATCTGTAGAAGGAACTAATAACTCCTGGTTTGCTCAAAATGTTTTTCTTGACACAAAAGGAAAGTTTCTGTATAGCCATATCAGATATGCAAGAGATACAAGCTAGGCACTTCCAAAAACAAGTTGAATATTTCGCCTGGTGAAATAACACAAGAAGTTACCACTTGAGATGTATTATGAGAATTTAAAGATCTATTTGAGTAAAGTCCAGTGCTCATCAAATGTTACTTGGGATGATTTTGACACAGCATTACAGAACATTCTTTCAAACATCTGATGGTTTTTTCTGTCAGCTCTACTTTAGCATGTAGCAGACTCACATTTTTTAAAGTGATGTCAAAATTTACAAGGCACATTATAGGGCACAATGCTGATTTTTCTTAAATTTAGGTGCTTCTTGGTACGCCTTGCATTAATTATCACATGCAATTGCATTATATCATGTAACAAATCTTTCTAATTGTATCATTTTTGTTTCTATCACCAAGTTATGTACTGATTGTACTCACTTCGCCTCCGAATTGCCTTGCATTGACAAACAATATCACAGTGGATATGCTGTTTTATGGTTACCTCAAACTATTGCCCTGTATATTCGGACACGACTTTTAGAATAAAAGGGGAACAATCAATTTCCATCAGCATCAAAATGCATCAAAATCACTTGATAACAAACTTATAATCAGCCTCCAGCTGGTGTGACATTAGTAATACTTTGAATGCAATTACTTGATTGAACTCGTCAACATTTATCTGAATAAAGAATCTCTCATCATATTTCATCTAACATGTTATATATATATATATATATATATATATATAATAATGATTAATATTTATTTATTTAATTAGGTTCGTTTACCCTGGATACATAATTTTGGGGCAATGCCAAAGTGTATGACTAGGTCAAGAAAAAATCGGTCTTTTTAAGTGTGTTCTAAACAATTTCTGGATGGCTTCACAAATCAATCGGGTCACGTTCGGGTCCAATTTCGAAAAAGTATGAGTTTCGAGTCGGGTCTTAGCAAAAAAATTCGGGTTGGGTCCAATATGACCGTGGTTGTTACGAGTCAGGTTTCGGCAGAATGATGAGAACTCTGTTTTTAATACAGTACATGAGATCGCAATCACCAATAAATGTGTTAATTTCCAAATTTCGCAATAGACTTGGAACACAAAATGCTAAAGTTCTTAAATTTGAAGTTTTAAATTCATTTTTACCTTCCAAATGAAATTTTAAATTTATTCAAGTTGAGACAAAGCTTCTTTCTTCCATTGCTTCCAATGACAAACTGAAATGAAATTATGGAATGATCATCAACATTGTTTCGAATGTCTTCAATTGATAGCTTGTAGAATAAAACTAATTTCGAGTTTTTTTCAATGCATGAAATAATATTAACAGGATAATGTTTAAAACTAGGTAAATATATGTCTTTATTGCATCCAATATGATGTAATTGAATTTTCTAATTGGATGGACAGAAGAAAAAATTTACCAACCAAACCATTGTTGAATTAGATGCCAAAGATTTTTTATTTTACGAATAATTTACTTCACAGAATGATGACGCCAATGATATAAGTCCATCAATAATTCCATGAATATTTGACAAATTTTTCACATTATGTTTGCAATTGTAAATGAAAATGGTTCTCTAAAATTTTTTTGGATTAATTAATGTATAAAAGGCAATCATCAATTGAAGGAAGATTTTAAATTTCGGTTAAAAAATTGAGTAATGCTGATGTGATGTTGGCATTTTATTAATGTGATGAATTGAAAAACATTCCCATTTAGTGGTTAACTCAGAATAATCTGTTCACCATAAACAAGATTTGACATAGAAAGACATGCGTCCGCACGAAGTGTATGTTTTTTTAGTTCTGTTCTATACTTCTAGCGATGCGTATGTTTTTATTCTCGTCGTGTGAGTTGGTTTCAGCGTTGGGCTTTTACATATTAACCAGCGCAGTTTTAGAGGGAGAGCCGCTCTCTCCCATTTCAAACCCATCTAAACGTTCTATGAAATGTTAAGTCTTTTATATGAATATTAAATATTGTGATAAAGGCGTTATTGTACTTTAGGGGACCCAGTTTATGTGACGTCATAAAATGGGTATAAAACTCTAACCCTAACCCCAATCCCTCACCCAAAACTTGNATCAAAATATACTCGGCTTGTACAAGGGGGGTTTGAGGGGGCTAAGTCAAAGACCCCTTATTCAAAGCAAAAATTTGATAAGTCCCCCCGCGAAATAATGAAGACTCTGTGCTCGCCCATGAAAATATCAATTTCTGAATTTATCTAAGTGCCTTCTTCTGTTGAACCTATATAGGCCTACAACCATAGGCGTAGCCAGATTGGAGGCGAAATGGCCATGGCCCCTGCCAAATTTTCAAAATTAGATTCGAAGTTGAAGCTTTTGATGAAAATATAATAATTTTTTTAGAAAATTATATCGTTTGTATTTTCAGTAAACGTGAGATTGAAATTGGCCCCCTCCAATTTTTTTTCTTGCTACGCCACTATACAACGAATAACGTGAAAACTTATTGAGTAAATTATAACATTGATGCGACAGCCATAATGACTACACTGAACAAATAACAGCATGACTAATTAATAGCCTGATTCCAATCGCCAATGAGAGAAACTGAAATAAATCTTGTGTATAGAAAGACACGCGTCCGCACGAAGTGTATGTTTTTTTAGTTCTGTTCTATACTTCTAGCGATGCGTATGTTTTTATTCTCGTCGTGTGAGTTGGTTTCAGCGNTGAAATGTTAAGTCTTTTATATGAATATTAAATATTGTGATAAAGGCGTTATTGTACTTTAGGGGACCCAGTTTATGTGACGTCATAAAATGGGTATAAAACTCTAACCCTAACCCCAATCCCTCACCCAAAACTTGGGTGTTTTGCAAAAAATTAATCAACAAGATGAAATGCAATATAATTGCATTGGTTGGGAAGTAGGGTTAGGGTTAAGGTTAGAGTTTTATGACGTCACTCAAACTGGGTCCCCTAAAGTACAATAACGCCATTTGAGTAAAAGGCGTTTTGAAAAGCATAGCTTTCTTGTGCAAGTGTCTCAAAAATAAGTGTATTTTGAGTAAATTTCACTTTATTAAGTGCAGCAACT
Source organism: Hofstenia miamia (assembly GCA_900660155.1). Classification (NCBI taxonomy): domain Eukaryota; kingdom Metazoa; phylum Xenacoelomorpha; order Acoela; family Hofsteniidae; genus Hofstenia; species Hofstenia miamia. The sequence continues at coordinate 985,078 of CABFPE010000178.1, read as the reverse complement.
ACACTTATTTTTGCAAGTTTTCGTTAGATCTTATCATTATATTAATTTAGGTTTTTAGGTTTAGGAAACGTGGATTTCTGACTTTGGTTTAGGGTTTTGGTTTATAAAATTGAATTTAGATTTAGGTTAGGAATTTAGGTTTAGGTTTAGGAAACATTGATATCAGAATGGTTTAAGGCTTAGGTCTATAAAAAATATAGATTTTTCTGCCTTTAGTTTAGGGTTTTGGTCTATGAAAGAATTTACGTTGGGGTTATGGTTAAAATTAGGCGAAGAATAGATCCTGAAAAGTGAATAATAATCTAGTAGAATGAAGAACTATCCGGGAAATCCGAAAAAATGAAGAATTGTCCAGGATTAGGGTTATGCCTAAATCTATAGCTTCAATGCAAAAATTACATGTTCAATGAAAATAATGTTTGTGGGGAGGTTGGGACAGCAAAAAAATCTTAAAATTTAAAATCAACTTTGATTCGCCTGCTGAAGTTATGTTGATCGAACAATGTTTGGTTGAAATTAATTTCTATTGGTCTATAAAGAACTGTTCTTAGCAAGTATTACATGCTAAGGGTGTGTTTTATAAATTTTATTGTTCTAGAAGGACTTTTAGTAACTGTGAATTCTAAAAAATCATATTAGTATTAAATAATAAATTTTAAAAAGCAGCATTACTGATTATGACTAAGTTAAGGAAGTTGATTAATTAGCAACATTTTACTACAATTTAGTGAATATTAATGCGTAATGAAATATGCATAAAATCTTCATTGTCTGCAAAGCTCTGTATTGAAATCTTTTGGGTTTCGCAAAACTTTCCTTTTGAGAAATTTAATAGCAAATAATTTTCATGGGTGTATGGTGTGGGTTTGCAGACATTTCTTGTGGTGTGGTATGGGGTGTTGATTGCACCCTAAGCCTGAGTGTAGGATCCAGTTTTTTACCCGTACCTGCGGGTACAGACAGGTAAACACGGTTATCCGGACAGCCCTATTCTCTAGTAGCACTTAGTTGACCCGGTAATTTTTCCATACAAAATCATTTGTACAAATTTGGGCCCAGCGGTATACCTAAAAAAACCGAAATCGAAGTGAAAGAAAAAATGAAAACCGAATTTTCGGTTTTTAGCCGAAATGCTTGCTAAGTTAAAGTGCAATTGTGTTTTGATTAACAACTAAATTTGTGTTATGAAAATATTGTTTAGGAAGGTATGGTTCTTTTGTGTAAAGTTTTCTAATACCAATAGTAGTTAGCTCAAAATAACCGCGGTTTTGTGGTGTAAAAACTGAATCCGAGCTCATTTTCCGAAACAGCTAGCACTAGTACAAATCATAGGCTATTTGTTATCCCAATGCATATACAAATTCGTCCAGATTGATATTCGTAATTCTGATTCCCTTACTCTACCTTACTTACCTATAAAATCACAAATATGTAAGTTTCAAATCTATTTCATAATGATTAATATCAAAGGTTCTTATGTCCCTGAATGCTATGTCATCGGATCTGGTTTTCGGCTCATTGAGTACTTGTATTAAGTGATCACCGGGTCACATTGAGTCGGCTGTGTTGCAGTGGCGGGTTAAAAAGTATTGAATTTTTAATTTTAAAATTCAAAACTATACGTGAACTTCATCCTTTACTGACTCTAAAAATATACATTTTGTGGAACTGCTCAAGACCCAACAAAATTTTTTATAAATTTTAATTACTTCATTGTTTTTATCCCAAAGTATTAATATTAATAGTGGGAAATTGTGTGAAATTGTATCAATTTTTTCAACAAAATATGGTTATTTTAGAAACAACGGAATTTTTCATGAAAATATGCACTAAGTTGACTTATATTGTGTATTTAAAATTTTAGGATTTTCATTGTGCACTACAAATGAGAAATCTTTAGTGAATTTTTAATGATATAGGATTAAGTAATTACAAAATGTTTACATAAAGTTATATGAATGTGTGCCTACTCGTCAAATTTAGTTGAGTATTTGGAAAAAAATTAATGAAAAGCAACCATCCCAAAATGCAAAAATCTTGCTAAAATCAATGAAATTTTCAAACTACGAAAAATTGTGCTGTTTTGAGGAGTCACAGAAGTGATTCTTGTAATTTTGGAAAAAGTGCATGTTGGTGAAGTCCAAATATATTACTGAATTTGAATACAAAAATTTGATGCACTCTATTGGGTACAGAAGAATTTGGTGTGTAATTTTTTGCACCACTAACGAACTATTCTTATTTTATTTATACATTAATTTAGTTTATATATATATATATATATATATATATATATGTATATATATATATANGGCCAAAAGTATTAGGCACCCAATGTTTTTGACAACAGCTTAGGATTACAGAATTCTCAAAATTATATTATCACAAGCGCAACATTGTTGCCACCTTACTTATTCACGTTATGCCTTGAGGAAGGGAGTTGAGCACAGCCAAACATGTCCAGATCTGGCTGCTACATGAAGATGGCCATAGCCAAGTTGCAATAGCAAAGCGTCTGAATATTTTGCAATGCTCTGTGCATACCATGATCAAAAGGATGATGCAGAGGAATCAGAAAAAAGACTTCTCCTCTCGCACTAGAACTGGAAGATCATCCATCCGAACTGATAATCAAATTGCCCAGATTGCTAAACATTCACCTTCTGCTTCAACAACCAAAATAAAGGCCATGCTACCAACTGAGGAGGTACTATCTACATGAACTGTCAGGAAACAACTCCAACTTGCTGGACTAAGATCATACAGACCATGCTGCAAACCCATACTGATTCTTAAGAACATAAGTGACTGGCTTACGTTCTGCTGAAAGTAACAGTCTTGGACTGAGGACCAATCGGAATATATGTTTTCTGTTGAGCGAATGTTTTCTCAGTTTGGAGCATTTAAATGTAATGTTTGTTGCCATGTTGGTCAATGGCACAGTATGCGCTACACCATTCCAACTGTAGAGCAGTTCAAGAAGGTGATGGTTTGGGGTAGTTTCACTGGTCATGTTGGTCGTGGTAGCCTTTGCATTATTCCTGCAGGAATGACAATAAATGCTGTTGTTTACAAGAGAATTCTTCAGTATAAACTCTTGCCATTCATTGACAATCACGGTGTAACCCACTTCCAACAGGATGGCGCTTCATGTCACACTGTGAAAACTATCAAAATGTGGCTCAGTGATAATAACATTCAAGTGTTTGACCTTGGCCAACAGTGGCGCGTTTAGGGGGGCAGGGGGATGACCCCCCTCTTTTGGGGCCAGCTGCGAACACTTAAGAAAAATGTTCTCTTCTCCTCAAAATTAAAATCTGTTCACTTTAATTCAAAATGTTAGCAATCGATTTGCTACTAAAAACAGACAATTACATTTTGTGTACGCTTACTTTTGTTCAAGAAACATATTTTGTATTTTTGTTCTGTAAAAATCCTAAACGCGCCACTGTTGGCCAGGGTCATCCCCTGACCTTAACCCTATTGAAAACCTGTGTTCTCTGATGAAGAATAAAGTAGCACGCCAAAACCCACATCCTCTGTGCACTTAATTGAAGTAATTAAGTTCTGGATGTTGGAGACCGACCCAAATTACTGCAAAACTCTAGCTCAATCAATGCCTAGACGAATTGCTGCTGTCATCAATGCAAAAGGCCATTCCACCAAATACTAATTTTTGATATATATTTTAAATTTTTGTTTGTATTTTGCATTATATCAACAGTTGAACAGCAATAATACCCAGTAATCTGGAATTTCAATTTTGTTAATGGGTGCCCAATACTTTTAGCCACCACTATATATCAGTGATGGACGTGGGGGACATGATGTGACCTATGACCACGCGACTAATTAGTATCATGCTCAAGGATTTCCTTGTTCAGTTTAAACATATTTCTTGAATCCATTACCTTGTCTTTCACCTCACACCCACAATGGCTCATGCCATTTTATTACTAGTAAGCTCAATCCATTCCCTTTAGAAATGTTGTCAAAGTTCTTTTCTAATAAAATGCGTTTTCTAAATAGTAATGACTAATAATTAAAAAAATATACTCGTGATGTTTTCAGTTGTGGGGGTAAAATCATGCGTCCTTGAAAAATGAGCATATCAATGTTGACACAATGTTGACACAATGAAAGTAAATATTTACTATTCAGTACTATTGCAATTACTACCAGTGGCATATCCAGAGAAGGAGACTTAAGAATATCACCTAATTCAGGTTTTATAATTGATTCTTTTTCGTTTAACAAATATAATATTCAAAAAAGCATTTACTCGCAGTTTAATCGCTTTTTAAATAATTATGAATTAATTATTATGAGCCAAATTTTGTTGTAATCAAATATATTACATGCTTTCTTGGAAAGGACTCTGGTGTGATATCTTTTATTATGATTTCCTTCCAATATTTGTCTATAATATACTGCAAAATACAGGGTGGTCGCTAGAAAAGCAGAAAATTTGAAGGTCAAATGGTTATATGGGATCATCCAGCCCCATGAAACATGACCTTTTGGCCAAATTTTTTCAGTTTGGCTGCGACCAGAAATAAATAAACTGAGAACCTACATGTAGATGTGAGAATATCACTTATATTTTGTACCAAATTAGGCAGAAACAGAAATTATGCCGTAGGGCACATAGGACCACCGGACCCAGAAAACTTCATGGAAGTGGCACTTTCATATTTACTTAAATGGGACTGGTGGAGACACTAAATTTTTTTAGAACCCTAAATATATATATATATATATATACATATATACATATGTAATTTTGTATCTATAAACCTAAGATCAGAGTTGGAATTGGGTCGGGTTTTTAGGCCTAAGCCCAGCTCGGCCCAATACAGCTTAGGCCCAGGCCCGACCCGGGTCAAATTATTTTTTTTTCGTTACTGAGAGTGTTTTTTTTCATAGAGACCCATATTCACTACACTATGAATTGGATTTGATAATTTGCATATTGTATTGATTAATATTGCATAGGTGCATATCAGTCAACAATGCTAATTCAATTCTGTTGAGAAACTCAAATTTCATTGTTAAACTTATCATTTTCTCATATATTCAATTACTAAAATTCTCTATCAACTTACGCCTACTCACGGAAGTTCTTAGAGTTTTCAGAAACACTCCTGCCCAAATTGCCATGTCGAAAATCCGTCCCAGCCCGACCGAACTTTTGTCCCAACCCAATTCCAACTCTTCTTAAGACTAACGTAAATAATGATTTGTAAATTTAAGACTGATGTAAATCTTAATTTGTCAATTTAACTACCAATAAATACAATTAAATTCTACAAATAAAATTATATATAATATATATATATATACATAGTATGGAACTATAATAGTCCCTAGCTTATTAAGTTGTTCGATTAATTCATTTTTAGGTAACATGGCTCAATATTTTTCGGGTTGTTCGTTTGCTCTTCTAGCTAACATTTTGATTACAACTTTTAACATCATGTGCAAAAAATACTTCACCATACCAGCATATTTATTCTTGATTTTTGAGGGCATTGTTATGATATTTACCAACCTTTGGTGGGTTATGATAAAACACCGAGAAAAGGCCATTGTAGACCAATTTAAAGAATCTTACCACGGAATTCTTTTGAGATCTGTGCCTATTACAATTGCCGTACTTCTTCTGCTTGCGGTAATTCGCACAATTCCTATCAGTGATTTTTCTGCGATTGCTAATTGTCTCCCTGTCATTCTAGTTTGTATGCTTGGTTGGATAGTGTTTAAAGAAAAGCCAACTAACATTCAAATTTTATTTATGATTTTTGGCTTAGGTGGAGTTTTACTTATTTGTAGACCTACGATTATCTTTGGAGGTGCTGACTATGCCCATTACCCCTACAGAATTACAGGTACCATTGGAGCGATTTCCGCTTCATTCTTAATTGCAGTGTCGGTGATAGGAATGCGCTTTATTGGTTTCAGCTGTGATGTCACTATCGTCAACATCACCACAGGTGCCTTATTCGTTGTTGGAGGAATTATTTATGCTGGAGTCATGTTCATCTTCTTTGGGGATAATTTTCTATCTATATGTGATTGTCTTTCATTGAACGTCGCCATTCTTGTAGGCTGTTCATTTCTCATTAGCTTTGCAGCGGCCTGTGAAATGCTCAGTGTGCAACGAATTCAAGCGGCTCTTTTTAGTGCAATTTGTACTCTCAGGGTTCCTTTTGACTTTGTAGCTCAAATAATATTTTTTAATGAAGATGGCGCTCATCTGCTCTCATTTGCTGGCGTTGTAATTGTAGTCTTTAGCATTGGATTCGTTTCATTGAAGCTAGATGAAAAGATTAAAAGAAAATTTAGCATTTAATCTTATTGCATTTTTGTTTGTTAATTTTTGTTTATTTTTGAATGTAGTTTAAAACTCTTAATGAAATATAATTTTCAGTTTTTTTATTATAAGACACTTATTTTGCATAATTCCACAAATATTTATTTCGATTAAAGCATACATGTACACTAGGGTCAATCGCAAATGTAAAATTATTTTTCAAATATCATTTCGGACCATGTCAGACCAAAAATTATTGCATTTCATTTATATATAATGGATAAAAACTTAAAAAGTATGTAATATTTTTAGTATTATATGTTTTGTACATTATTTTTTTCCTTCAATCAAGGCAGTTTATAGTTATCTTTATCAATTGAGTAATTTTTTTGGTTGCCTAAAGTATGCCGACAGATATTGATCAATTTGAAAAAAAAAACACTTTTAGTGCATTATAGCACATTATGTGCAGCATATTTCCAATTTGCTGTGTAAATATTTAATTAAAGTCAAATTGTGAATATCATTCAAGTTTTGACTTTTTTAAGATCATTGCATATGCATATTTTATTAAAGAAAAGTTTCCATACAACGATCTTTAATTAACGTCTGGACAATATGTCTCTTATCAATTATCACAGAAAGCTTAGAGTAAGCACTTTAACCTACTTTTGACATTTATGTGAAACTTAGCACCTTGTGATTAAGTAGGTTAGAAGTATATATAAGTATATTCAAATATCCATAAGCTTAAAATACTATAAAGAACAATTAATCGATTATATGATTCAGCCTTCAAAAACGAAGTGATTTAGAAAAGCAAGATATATTTTATTTAGATAAATATTAGCAAATTGAAACTGGTAATTTATCTGAATAGTGTAATAGGATATTCAAACATAAATCTAAATGCAAACTATAAATAATCAATACAATAAATTTAAAAGGCTAGAGGTAAATTAATATAACAATTCCTAGAAAGATGTTGTACAGGTAGGCCATAAAGTAGGGTTGTGCTGGTAACAAAATTTACTACCTTATTTGGCGTTATTGCAGATCAGGGGACTCTCATTTCTAAAAGCCGAAGTGACGTTAAATAACATGCTAAGGGTTTACGTCATCAAATGTTAAAAATTCATTGTTTAGGGTTTAGGTCTATATAATATTGAAAAATTTAGATTTTAGGTTTAAGAAACGTTACATTGTGATTTGGGTTAGGCTTAGGTCTTTAAAATATTGTAAAATTTAGGTTTAGGTTTAACAAACGTCAAGTTGTGACTTGAGTTAGGGCTTAGGTCTATAAAATATTGTAAAATTTAGAATTTAAGTTTACGTTCTAGATGACGTAATATACAGTGTTGCTTAGAAACAATATATTTATATATCAGAGTCCCCTGATCTGCAATAACGCCCCTTATTTTACCTTACCTGCGATATATATATATATATATATATAGTGTATGTACCTACATGCATACATATAATAAGCAATTCTGTTCAAGGCAACAGAATGCATTCGTTTTCAACTTAAACACTAAATAAAGATGAAAAATGTAGGATGTATTCCTGAATGAAATATACATCAATAAAATAAATCTAATGTGAATGTTCACGAATTACCAAAAGTTCATGAACATGAGATGGTAACAAACAAGCCCGCTTGCTAGTAGTTGTGTTGCTTACACTACTTGCTGTCTGTTCAGAATAATTTTCAACCATCGATGAGCGGGAAATTATTAAATTAGCACAAGAAGTAACTACAGCAATTAATTAATTCTAATAACGAGAGCGATCGGCAAAACAACTCAACCGAATATGTGCGATCATTGAAAATCCCCCTACTAAGTGTAATCTGAATTTTTATATATTATTTAATTCAGTGATGATTGCTTATACACAGCACTTAAGAATCTGCATAAGCATCAGGCTTAACGTGGTAATGGAGTTTGTAGAGTGAGAATTTTTGCAGCCAGCCGCAATAATTGTTGTATAGATTTAGGTTAAAACCGCTGAACACTAATTTCAGTGAATGCGAGAGTGAAATGAATTAACAATCCATTTAAAATTTAATGCAAAGTGACAATAAGGGTGATAGAAAGTAAAAATAATATATTGGGTGTTGTTTTGAGTTTCCAAAAATCGATTGGACGGAAATGGATACTTCTCAATGCTCTAATTTCGTATCAAATTTAGTTAAATATAATTTTGTCATATGTAAATAATAACACGTACCGCTATATTTCTCACAGTAATAGACATACTTAATGTCGATCTGTAAGACGAAAGGGATAGCTTTTAATTTGTATAAATTGACTTTTTTGAAATCTCATGACATGGTAAGCTTCAGATTCTTGCCATTTCAGTCATTCTGCGATTGATCATGCATCCAGAGTTTTCAATTCAATGCAATTGTTCAATTCCAATTCCTACGGTCTTATAATATCAGTTTCAATTACAAATTACTTTGTCCATGAAATATATAGTTAGTAAGTAATTTGACATTTTTTACATTTAAACAACTTTAAATAATATAATTAAATATTTTATAAAAATCTGTTTCCATGAACTTGATAAATTTATCAGTAATCTGCGTCGTAAATTGTGCGATCGGTTTCTTATGGGAACATAGGAAATAATTTTTCGATTTACTGGTGATTCAAACTCAATTTATAATACCAATTTTATTTTTTTTCAATTCCAATTCCAAATTCAGGAAAACTATCAATTTCCAATTCCTATGAAGTCTTTGCAGGTATCATTCAAAATCAAAATAACAATATTTTTTTCAGAATATGTGTGAAAAATATTAAATTTTCTGTGTGAAGGAATTTTTTTTGGATGTGGAAAAATGAAATTTGAAGATATAACTTTGTATAATTATCAATGATGTAAATATTATAATTCACTTGTCAGTAGGCTCCTTAAAGGCATTTGGGGGCCTGGGACACCTAACATAAGGGTCTCGGCAACTTATCATATGTAGGATAAATATCTCAGTCTTGATCTACGGAGGATTAAAAAATTTGCAAAGGGCAATTAGGAGATTGATAATAAAGAAATGAAAACCCACAACTAAAATCTACAAACGTGCTCTGCTTGGAGTTGTAGAATGCTAAGAGATTGCTTTCGTTGTTTAAGAGATGCAAACCATTCAATGACCTTATCAATTGATGTTTTCTTTGCAATGTACTAGAGTCAGTCCAAAAAACCCCGCATTTATTCAAACAAGCTATTTCCATTGAATACAAAGTTTTTTAATGTTTACAAATTCATAACTGGGTTAATAAACAGTTAAAATTTTCAAAAAGCAAACTTTGAATGTTATTGCAATGCTCCACGAGCTTATTCTTTTGGTTTACCATTCATTAGCAAATGATATGCCTCAGTTCTGTCTTTGAGTCTCCGGCTGAGAAAACAAAGAACCCTCTGAAATATTGTGTTCGGAGGAATATTGAGGTTTCCATAACTTTTGAGTACTCCTTAATTCCATGTTGGTAGTATGTAAGCACATAGAATCAATTTTTGGCACAACTGAATTCCATGTGATCTACTTAAAATAAAATTATAAAATTGGATTAGAAAGTATCATGAGTTTGCAGTAACATAGAGACATTAATTACACATTTCCATATACTACATGTTCTACGTGCTGGATATTATAATAACTTGTAAAATTATGCCTGGTTTTCTTGAACTGACTTAATATATTTCATTTGTCAAAATTGAGAGATTTTGTAGTCCTTCTTCAGCATTAAAATTTGATACAAAGGTACAGATATAGCTAATGTACAAAATCAGTGAAGGAGAGTGACGAAATTTTGATATAAAGACTGCAGCTCAGACTGTCACTAAAATTAAGAGCCATTAAAACTCCTTTGATTCACTATTCAAATGTATTCCAACATAAACTTTAGTTAAAGATTTGAATGCTTGCATTGCATCTCAAGAAGAATATGTTCAACAGAAGAAATATTTTCCGTGGTGGATCTATTATGGAACTAGTGCTTGCAGATTGGCTACTTCATCCATTCTTGTTCAAGACTCTATTTTGTCATACATTGACCACATACATTTTCATTGATAAAAATTCATAAATTCCCACATGCAAATCCCTACCATTGCGTAAGATGTGGTCCTGAATTGGTACATAAGTAATTAAGGTTTTGTGTGTGATGAATTTGTGTGTTTTGAGAGTAGCTATAGTACATGTGTGATCACTGCATTAAGACCTAGTTCCTTAAAAAGTTTGTTGAGCAGTAAATAAAGTGATTCAACATTAGCAATTTCATTGAACACTTTAGAAAATTATTTTGCAGAGTTGATTACAAGAGTACTGTCAGACATAGACTTCTGACTTACAATACTTTTGACAGTCTCACCTATGACATCCATTGGCATTTTGCCTAGATGAGCTTCACTACGGTGCTACTCAATAAATTTCTCTGACTGGATTATGGTAGTCTACAAAGAAAAATAAATCTTGAACAAAACGGAGCTGCATATCTATATCTGACTAACATGATAGTCCACTTTTCTGCCAATTTTCGATGTAGAGTGATTCATGGTCAAATTATTATTATGTCTATTTGACATTTATTCCTAATTTCTTTTGTGTTTCTTTTTCATCTTGATGTTGACATTTGTAATTTTCACCATAATCTATATAAATCATAATTGCTTAATCTTCCAAAATTTTTTTAATTCAGTTTAGCTCAGTTTGCAGTACAATTTTCGTGAAAATTTGCTTCATGAGTATACACGTTATTTTGACAAATTTCCATTCAAAGCAGCTCACATAGTTGTGTTTCAATGAAGTATGCAATATTGTAGCTAAAGTCTTTATCAAACTTTTTCAATAATATCAACAGTATGACCACTTCTGCACATGTCTTGGTTTGAATTTCAATTATTTTGAAAAGGTATTGGTTTGTGGATCAGATTTGCCCACATATAAAAATGATACATACATGATTATATTCAAGAAAAAATTCCGTCCTGCAGATACAACTTTTGACGATTTTTCAAATTGCACTGGCCTGCCAGACCCCGTAAGAATTCTGCTAATTTTCGTAAGCAAGTGACCAATAGGAATAAAGATAACTACTACATTTTCAAGGATTGATAATTTCACTAAAATTTCAACATTTTACATAGATATTTGTTACTCAGAGAAAGAACCTCAAATTTATTTCATGCCAAAAACTGAAAATTCCTGCTGGTTTTAAAGGAGCTCGTAACCTATGTAACATATCAATTTCAAAAAGATAAACAATAATTTCTCTCAAGCAAAAATCAAAAATCTAGAATCTCAAAATTGTGAGTGGGAGAATAAGCAGAAACAATCAAATACAATGTGAAAAAATTGGTAGCAATAAAAAAATGTGCAGCATTTTAAAATTTTTTAAAATCTAAAAAAAAATATAAAGGAAGAAATCTGCGACATTATTAAGCGTGCGATAGAACAAAAATTTAAGATTGATTTTAAACTTAGAAATCGAAGGGATCTTCAAGATTTTCAACTTGATTTTTAAAATTAGATTTCAACATGCAGTCGATGTTTCATATATATATGTATATATACAAGTATATCATGAATATTGCTCAAAACACTCTGTTTTACTGAACATATAGAATTCAACTTTTGATTCAACTGTGCTCAAAATCTGGGTTGAATTGCATTGCATATTTTCACAAACTTTAAGTATTTTTGAAATGTTTGCCTTCGCCTTGTCTTGGGATAAATTTTAACTGTGTTCTTATCATTGATAGAAAATTTTGAATAAATTTCGTACGATTTTAAATCTTTAGGTAAAACTCATGGCGTTGGTTCCATTTCAAAGCAATATCAGTTTGCAATTAATTTGCTTTTTATGTATTTAGCATCTTTACACGTCTTCTTTAAATATCCCTGACTTTGTAGTTTTGCATAAATTATAAATTAGTTTCATTTCTTTGAAGTAAATATACTGTTTTATCGTTGTCACTGACGAATGTTTAAAATTGACAAAATCAGCAGTGTGTTTTGACCGAAATGCATAGTGAATTATTATGTCTGCATATTTCATTATACTCATAAACAAAGTCAGGGAAGAGAAGCTGAAAGTTGCGCTTTAAAAGGAGGGAAAGGGGTAATTTTCATGGGCCTCCGCTAAGCAATTATTATTAAATAGATCTCAGTAAATTTTGAATTTCAAGAAAATACAAATCCTTCCAAATAGAAATTCAACAAATTTAATTATATTGATTGTTGCATTTGAATACTAGGGCAAATACTGAAATAATATACATGTATAATATTAATTATTAAGAAAGGACAAAACCGCTTCTCACATTTACAAACAACTTTTGCCAAGCCTATTAGCAAATTTGAAAATCGTGAGGCATTGGGGAGAACGCTTTAATGCAATATTGAACATTTCTATGAAAGCATATTGCTGTGAGTGAAGTTGTTAAAAACACTAACAATTTTTCTAAGAAAATTTCGAATTTTTTAAAAATGATTTAGATCTCTCCATACCTAAGTTTCATGGATTTACAAGGCTTCGAGCCCATGAAAGCAACAAAGAACTTTGACTGTTTCTTGCTATGTACAAACATCTCCCAAACCTATTGAGTGTGCCGGGAGCAACTTGAGCGGTCGTGGGGCTTAAGGCATAATATATTTTGAGATATAAGTATTAAAAAATATATAATTAACGATTTCAAAAAGTTATGACGTACTAACACTTGTCGTTTAAATTCTGATACATATATATATATTTATATATATATATATATACATATATATTGGTGATTTGTAATAAAATTTTCATATATATTGGTGCTTTGTAACGCTCACCACATATATTGGTGTTATGTAACCAAATGGTGTTTTGTACATAGGAAAAAAATTTATATTTTTTCATTTTTATTTTTCGTGATTTTTACTTATATATGATAATACTTAGTCTCTATTGATATGTTGTTATCAATTTCGTTTGACCTTTATGCTTGTAAAGTGTAAAAAACTATGCACTAATTCAATTACTTCTTTTAAAATAATTTCTAAAAACTGAGATATTTTTTGTGCATATTTTGAATATCAAATGTTATTCAAGCCAAAGTTCCACACTGTACTAAACATATTTTATTTTTAGCTGTATATTAAGTNTATATATATATATATATATATATATTTACCAAACTCCCTTTTTGGATATAGGGCCGACATCTTAAAATTCTTGGGAGCAATTATATTCAGTGATATATCTGTATGTTATCTAGCAAAAAGTACAAAATTCTCTTAAATTGGATTTTGCAACCTACATAAACTGCCAAATAATAGATTAAGACAGTTTGCTACAACGAAATAAGGGCATGAAACCCCTTGGACTTTGTTATCATTATTTTTTTACTTTGGATCCACATAGGTTAAGGACAAACTTGTTAAAAAAATTAAATGAAGTTGAATGAAATAGAACTGTAGTTAAGTTAAGGCAAAAAACTAAATACAATTAGAAAGAGGAATCTAATACTACTAACCTCCAATCAAGTGCGGACACTATGGCTTTAAATATAATTTTATGTGAGTTTGAGATAATTTATGAAAATAATTTAAGTGTCTATTTGAGTCACAATGATCGGAGGTAAAATTACGAATTATAAAGAGGACTAGTAACTGAAAAAATAATATGAAGTGGTTAGTTTTAAAAAAAGATATTGAAAATCTCATTTTCAATGCGATATAAATACAGTGTGCCGATTAATGTAGACAAGCACAACTTAGTTTAACATTTTTCAAAAGAACCAAAACAAATTCTGAAAAACCTTAAAAGCAACAAAATATATGGGTGAATCTATTTCCTTTGAATAAAAATGGAATCGCATTTAGTCCAAACGCTAAAATATTTTTATGCCATGTATAAAGATTCGATTTTAGTACATCACTGTACGACAAAAATATTTTGCAGAAGGAGGTATTTCGTATAATGATTTATTAAATAGATTAGCAGCATCTGCATCTACATCATTATTTGCTATATGTATGGGTTTCGTAGCGTAGCAGAAGTAGGTCATGGTCGTTCGCTAATTGATTTAACTAAACAGGTTTGCCAAATATTACGTTTTTTCCTAATGTATTTAGATATCTATTGAGTAACCTTGGCAATGTCTAGAGAGGGCGACGGAAGTGGACATTTTATTGGAAAACAAATCTCTGCAAATATTTCAAAAAAATTTTATAATGTGTATAAAAACATTTAGTAAATTATGCCATTATAGAATATTTAGAACTGGAAAATTTATGTCTAATAAATGATAGCCGTTTTCATTAGCACAAATTTGATGCCGCTTTCTAAAGCTAAGCTACACTTTTACCAAAGTTTCTTCACCTATTTCTTGGATATTTTCACTAACATGCAGCCTTCAATTCCAAGCATTGACGCGTGATTTCACAAATCGCACATGTAAAGATCGTTTGCGCGCGGAAGCAAGGAAGATCTCCAATAGTGGAATGACATGATTAGGGAATGCAACTCGAACAGCAGTCATTGACGCCCTTTCCGTATGAGCCGTAATCTCATCTTGTTGAAACCACATTGATGCCTTTTTAATTCCTCGTCTGCGGAAATCAGGAAGTAAACCATTTTTAAAGATTTGAAGTAATTATTGTTGTCAATTCTCCTTCTTCAAAACATAATGGACCAAATATACCGCACTTTTCAAAACCACAGCAAACAACCACTTTTGGCTGTTTAGTGGTCATTGATATAATCCACGAGGATTGTCTGAAACCCAGTACCATTGGGATGAAAAGAGACGTCATCACTCATTATTAGGGTCAAATCATTGTTTTTTTCAAAGATGTCGACCATTGTTGGTAATGCACGGATTTAATTTTTAAAGGCGGAAAGGCTAGGTCTTTACGTAAAACTAGCTGCTTTGACTTATTCTCAGTTCTGCAGAATGTCGCATAGCAGAGTGCATTGGATTTCTAGTGATTGTCTCTACCACTCAATCCACATTTCCTGGTGTTCTGGTCGTTCTGACAGGGCCAGTGGTTTTGTTTTCAATGACCAACCTGTCGTTTTAACGCATGAGCTCACCTAAGAATGCTGTTGCGACTTGGTATATTATCGTGCCGACCAATGTTGAATCTTCGCCTGACGAGATTTTGGGCTTTTGTCACTTATTCACCATTTTTCACTTAAGTGTCATAAGTAAACACATGGTGTTCACGACTCCACAGTAGCATGAGGGAACTTAAAAGAAAAGCAATTCAAAATTAAAAACCAAGGCAAAGATTTCCATAAAAGATAAGCAAGTAACAGAGCTGCTCAAAAATTAAATATAATTTAATAGAAAAACATTTTCTTAAAAATCCATTAATTTCAATGGGGAAATGAAAAATTAATTATAACCATTATTGGGAAATTAATGGCCATTTTAGAAGTACACATGGTAATGCAAAAATGTATTAATTTCATTACTTTTTCATGTTAAATTTTTCAAATATTTGTAAAGTGTATAATTAAATTGACCTTGAGTACACGTTTTTTTTTATAAGAAAGTTTTTTTTGGCCCAGTATTGAAACTTTCTTAGATATTTCATGTTTTCAGTACCAAAACTTTCTTGTAACTTTCTTAAACTTTCTCAATTGAACTTGTTTTTCCAATATGTAATGTAATTTACTGAACAAGTATTAAATATTGTATTATCTTAGGTGAGACTTATAGAAACCATTTCACTGTAAGAAGAGAAGGAATAAAATATTTATTATAAATATCAATTCCACAATTAAGCCATGTATATTCAAATAGCTTTAGAATGTTAAAGGTATAGAAATATCAATACGGCGATGAATAATTTTGTGATCCGAAATATTTGAACCAGGTGTTCGGTGTCGCAGATGCATCAAGTTTGAGCAGTTTGTAACGATTACATCTAACAGTGGTCACATATAAATTCTAATGTTTCCATTCCATAATTACTTGATGATGAGATTGAGTAAATCTAATATCACAAGCAACCAAGATCCACTATCTTGAATTTTGATGGCATCTTACAAGTATGTATATCTTCATTGAGTAAAATTAAAAATCCCACATGCTCTCCTAATGTCAATGACATTAGGATGTTTACTTAATTTCAACTTCAATGTGTTCACAAATCCAGGTTTCCATTAGGAAAATAATTTGCATAATTATCAGAAATAACTAAGAAAAACCAATTTTTATTTTGAAAATATATCCAATATAATAAAATACTTTATTGCTTATTAAGCGAAGAAATTTTACTATTTAACAAAATTAAAAAAACTGAATATTTCTTATAAAGCAAATTCTTAGAATTCGCATATACTACAATTGCACGCTAAAAATGAGTACAAGCATTATTAAATGCACATAAATAAATAAATTGTTGTTTAAATAAATCTTTTAATTGAATTTTAGCTTTTTGAAAATGTATTAAAGGAATCAATATTTGTATTTATATGAATGTAATTTGCTAATTTTGTGATACGGCCAAAGAAGATATAATCTGTTTTACTCTTCTTGTTAATTTTGCATTTTAAAAGGGTTCTATTGTAGAGCCGTAATTTTTGTTTCGGAATATATGGGCAAACATAGTCAAAGATATTAAAGTCAATCTTATTCATCAGCATCCATTAAATTGAATGAGGTCAATAAGTTGAAACTACATTAAATTAGGTTCAATTAATCTCTTCTTATAGTCCGTAATATTTAAAATCCAGTTCGAACATCGTTTTTGAAAATTTTAAATTCTAGAAACCTCGCCTCTGCTGCGCTACCAAGCAACAGATCCATAAATAAGGATTGATCTAATTGAAGTTATGTAGATGCTTCTTTTTTCACAAACTATGCTGTTATAAAAATGGAGCTGTTCGCAACACAGTAATTTGGCAAATTAAAGAAAAACAAAGCAGTCAAGAACTGATTATTGGGGAACACCACTGCTGTAAAAATCTGATCTGATATTATGCAATTCAAAATTACTTTTTTTGTTCTTTTAAATAAGATAAAATATAATTGCCTCCAATTCCAATGTCTTTCAGTTTTTCTAGTAGAATTCTGTGTGAGATCTTATCAAAGACTTTTGAAAAGTCTAAATATAGAACAAAACTATCTATGTTAGCATCGAAATTGTCATAAATATTTGATACAAATAGAAGCAATTGTGAAATAGATCTATTTTTAATAAATCCATGTTGTTTTTATGAAATATTTTTACGAAATACAAGATAAAGTCGCTTAAATATGATTTTTTCAAATAGTAATGATGGTTTTGGTAAGATGCTTACTGGTCTGTAATGTATAATTTTTTTTCGTAACCTCTCTTGTAGATTGGATGAGAAATGGAAAATATTAAATTTTCAATGTAAACCATTGGATGCATTTTTATCTTCTACGAAATATAAAGCAAATGTAATATTTGATATTAATATAAATATGGCTGATTTTTTCAATCCTTGAATGGGCTATTTTAGCTGCAAGTTGAAGCAATATCTTACCTCACTTTAAAGTGCTTGTTTCATATATCATCAGGCTGTGATTACAAATGGGTTTGTGCTAAGACACCTAAAACTAAATATTTAAAATATTAATGAATATTTTGCATTTCAATAATTTTTGTCAATAAATATTAAAGGGACCTATGATAATTCGCAATATTTCTGTCTTGAATTTTGAGTTTACAGTAATTTTTTTAAGTTTAATGCAATTGCTTGACGGATGTATTATGTTACTTGGCAGCTTGAAATGTCTATTTCAAATAATCGTTGTGTAAAATGTGAACTCAAACACTGCTTTTTAAATAAAAACTTCTTGCAATGCCCTATTCTCCGATGTGACTTGTGACTCGACTGGACTCCACTCGAATTTGTCTGTACTATATGCAGAAATAGCATTGTAACTGCTATAACCTTTCAGGTAACTTGTGGGTAAACGCAAGGCCTGTCTACAATAGAGGTCGTGATCCCGGGGTTCTAAATTCCAATAATTTCAAACTTTTTTAAGGATTCATTCTCGTAATTTTTCTGGAATTAAAAAATAAAAAAGAGCTAAAATTCCATTGTTTTTGCTATTACCTTAAAGTTTGTGTTCAGCTAGAAAATATCAATATTTTGACTGGTTTGTTTGAAGAAGACCATAGTGTAAAATTCAAACATTCTCAGAAGGAAAAAATGATTTAGAAACTGATCAACAAAAGGCATATTAAATAAATCCAAGAAATCTATAACGGATATTAAGCTAACATTTCAAGGATAATTGTCAATAACTTAAGGTATGGTTTAGACCAAGTCTGTAAGTTGGTTGGATTGACCCAAACCAGCCAATGCGCGTTCTTTGGATTGGATCAAGCAATAAGATACATGCAAACATATATAAGTGGGTTGGGTCCAAGGCAAGGTGTACATAAGAGAAAGTCCCGACACCCAAGATATGCTTATTAACATTAGGCATTGCAGAGGAGAAAGGATGTTAATATAAATGTCTTGTTTTCCCACAATTTGTCTTTCATGTATGCATGGATTTATTCGAGCTTTAAATTGCTGCTTCAGATTTAGATTATAATACCAAGAAAATGTGTAGTTTATGGATGTCATAGTGGGATGATGCCACGTAGGAATTATGTAAGGTTACAATTCCTGTTCTTTGTTTTCACCAAAATTAAGACATGCAAAATCAATGGTTGAAATGTCTTCCAATTGCGAATAAAATATATATTACAAAGAATTCTATAATAGGTACACTTCATTGGCAAGAATAATTTTAAGTCGAAGCAAATTCAAGGCGAATATGTAGTACCTAATGAACCCCTCCTCCAACAATTTTCCCTAAAGTGCCATTCTCAACAATACCAATACCACCACCAAAACCACGTTCTGATAAGTTCTCCTCCGGTGTTCAAAATTATCAATCAGGCGAGCTTTCTCTATTAAAAAGTTTGGAACAATGTTCATTCAAAAATTTATAAAAATCTGATATGATTTTATTCGATTATTGTATTCATTTATTTTCGAAAATCAGACTAGAGTCTTATTCTCTCTGGACAATAACACTTCATAAGACCAGTTTCAATGTCAAAAGGAAATTTGAGTGTTCTTTACTAACCTAAAAAAATAAGTAGATGGAGTGAATTGAATGCCGTAATAACTTTTTTGGAAAACACTTTGCTTGATGAATAATCGGCTGATGATGATCATGCGGGTGACAATGTCAGCCAACACTTTAAATTTATATATTGCCAATTGCAATTGCTTAATCAACTATAGAATTCACGTTTGTATTTTTGCATTTACTTGGTTTTTACATTCACGAAAGTTATATGGAATTTTGCAACTTGTCTTGCAACTGCCGTCTATTAGGACGCTTCAACGTTTGGCATCATCTATCCATTCCATAATATGGAGATAAATCATTATGGTATCGATGAAGTTTGTATTAGTGCTCGTCTATCTTATCACGGTGGAATTCTTTACAGAAATAGCGAAATTTCGGAAAATTTATCGGCAACGTTATTGTGTTTCATGATTAAGATTTCACAAAGCTAAGGATTGTTGTCCCCATGGTTCATGCGTATAAAGTTGATGCCAATGACCAATTTTTCAAAAATAAGGAGACAATTTCAACATTTACAGAAGTTGGTGTATCTGTTTATTGCATTATTATTGATAATAACAGCCTTATTTGCAAATTTACACAATTGTTTACAATCTCAGATTGCAAAAAAATCGTGGTTAACTTTCAATCGCCTTGAAAGTAGCAGAAAAGCTCGCATTTGGATATTTCGTGATACATGTCATTTATTGAAATCTATACGCAATTATTGCATAACTGAGAACATGAAACGTTTAAATTTTACAATAATGAAGAGAGCTTATCACAACGATAACCAAAGTGTGCAAATTGGAATGACATCATTCGTTTGTTAAAATCTGAACAGAATTTTATTCTGAAGATTTCATCATTAAGTAGTTGTTGCGTTTTTCCTACAAAAATTGAAAGACAAAGCATGCGTCTTTACATAAAAGTTTTCAGTGAACGGACATTAGGAACACTTGAGCGGAGTGAATTTTCTTCACCTTCTAAAGATAATACAATTGCACTTATTCGGATTATTGTAAAGTTCTGGAAAATCGTCAATAGTAAAACACCTTCCTCTACAAGGCTTAATGACATTGATCGGTCTGTTATTGATAGGGAACAACACTCAAGTTTAAAATTTTTACTAATATGTCTTCACTTGCCCGTTATATGGCACCTGTTAATTCTAAACAACGACGATTATCTCATTCCAAAGAAACAAGTTCTGGTTTGGTGTCTTTGTCTAGATATTTGGTGACCACTCATGAATCATTGCAACATTCATGGTTATGTCTAAGATTATATGAAAGTGATGCCTTAAAAAACTATGTCGGGCATGTCCCCTAATCTGCCCGAGATAGCCATTACGTTTCAGCTTGCCAAGCCTTTGAAAAACATAAGCTTGATGTTGCAAGTTTTGTTTGTGCTTTATCACTATTGACTGATTTACCCAACTACACTCACATGTGTGACCATTTTAATCAATTGGATGAAGATCTCAATTTGTTGGATCCATTAATTTCGAGTGCGTCCAGTCTTAACAGTCTTGAAATGGAATCACATATATTGCTGGATACCTTGTCAAAAATGAACACTATTTGAAAATTACCAGGGAGGAATCCGATTATAATCTTAGCATAATTGACAGCTTATCTCTTGGTGGTCTTGCTATTCCAAGTAATGATTTAGTTCTTTTTTGCAATCTTTGCTATATTTTTTAAGACTAATACAAACCACCATCGCCGCGGATTTTCTGTCTTATTTGACATGATAAAGTCTATGTATTTCACAAATTTAGAAGTGTCGGCAATCCATATCAAGAAGTTAATAAATGCATGTTTCCAAAACGTTATTTGACGGTGCAAAAAGAGCAAAGTTTGCATAGTTTTTATAAAATCAGTGTATATACTTTTTGTATATAAACCTTTTCAGTTTTTAATGTTTGTGCTTAATAAATTTTCAGCCTCCAATACTTTTAGCATATTTTCGAAGTCATGACCTTCTCTTATGTACACCTTGGTCCAAGGCCTATTGTAATCAAAGCCTGACGATTTCAGTAAAATTAACGAAAATGAGGCTACAAAAATACATCAAACGCCAGGATTTGATGTAACAAATCAGTTTAATTAACCAAGTCACATTTTAAACATTTTGAAAAGCTTTGACTTTTGGAAGCTAAAATTTACATTTTAATATACAAAGCTTTTAACAATAAATCATTTCTCTACATTTTTATTTGACGGAATGAAAATCAGAATATAGATCTACACAAACAGAAATTTAGATTTAACAATTCTACTTGTACTTTGATATTCAACTTTACTTTAATTGTTTGGTGAACCCCTGGTTTCTACTTACGAACGTATTGATTGCTTCTTTTCCCTTTTTGCACTGCAAATCGCCAGGACGTGATGAAAATAGGCATTGTTGGCTCAATGCTTCAAGACATGATTGTAACATCGGTGCTGATTGTTAGTATCAGCCAGTCTAGTGTTTTCAGGTTTTTGTAAACATGTTGATAATGACTTTGTATATAACACCAATTAGTTGTTGTAAATACAAAACAGTTTTACAGAGTTGATTGGCAAGACGGGAATGCGTGAATCCCAACGATATTACATGATTAATGATTCTATCATTGAAAGGCATTAGGCGTGCAAACTTTCAGATGAATTACATATTGTTTATATTTTCAGTATAAAAATATTTACTTTTAAGTAGGGCTGGTTACGATTAAAATATTTTTGATAGTTAACTTTAAATATATTCAAGATTAATTAATAGTTAACTCTTGTTCAATCAAATCAAAGATTTTTGACAAAATCAGCTGAAAGTAAGAAATGAAATAGAGGACAAATGATCAGCGCGTACTGTTAACAATATAGCCGTAACTAACAGAACTAAATCGTCCTTCAGACGTAACTGAATCTGATTAATAGTTAACCAACAATTCAATCGTTGAAATAAATTAACGAATAATCGATTAATTAATCTTTAAATTCTGCAACCTTACTTTTAGGTACTTATCTATTTTTACTCATTAATACATTATGAGTTTCTCTTCAAACCTGTGGAAAAACAAGCCCTGCAGAATTATTGATGTTATAGTTGTGTCGGTTAAAGCTCATGAAATTCTCAATAGAATTTGGTTTGGGGAAATTTTCCTTATTTGAATAATGGGTTGGGTTTTGTCAAAATATCTTGCCGTTTACATTTCTGGTGCAAGCTGAGTTAGTTAGTAAGACTAATATTCGTACAAATTGCTTTCCAAATTTAAATTATCTGCAATGAAAAATTCATTCAACTTGGATAATGCATCGAGTTACTACAGACCTGAGAAATTTGCAAAAACAGGATGGAAAACTGCAAAACCTCTGTAAAGCTTTAAAGATGTTTTCAATATCTTTTAATTAAAACAGCTTTAAAATACAATGGAACTGCTATGTATATATATATATATATATATATAATGTTGGATGTACTTTATATGTAATCCCGAGATCTTGGGAAATTAAAATTATTACACGATTAGGAACGTTATACCCTAACGTTGCCCTGATGGTTCACTATCCCACAATAAAAAATGAGTTCAGCATTTGCTGCTGCAAATTAATTAAGCAACCAATGCAAAAAATTGGTAATAGTACGCACACTAATATTTATTCAAACATTTTACTTTTCTTTGATGATTCTAAAAATTAAATTAAAATAGAGTGAGGCACATCATAATAAAAAATTTTACCCTCAGTAAGGATACAGATAAGGGAATTCACGCATAAAAAATATATATGTAAGGCTTTAATTTTGAGATTCAGCAATGATAAAATATCTACCACTTTGCATTTTTTGGAAAATCCATTCAAATTACCATATTTCCGTTTCCGTCCCTTACTTAAAAATAATCACAAAGTTTTTTTAGAGTTCTAGCGATATCGCTCAGTAATGCCACCTTGCTGCCACGCCCAAAATGAACAATTTATACTTCATAGATATATTTCAGAGTCAACGTCTTTCTATAATCTTACAAACTGAGATTACCAGTATGTATTTTCAATACATATCTTTAATTTGAGTGTCGTCTAGATTTTACTTTCGTGTTGCAGAGGGCATCGCTTTACATTCAAAATATATTAAATATGAGAAAACAAATAACAGAAGCTTTAAAAACCACCCCATGATCAGAAACACATGCTAAGCTTCGACTTTTAGTTTATAAACATTGTAGGTTATATTAGCTTGCTGTCCAATTATTATTAAAATTCTAAGAAATGCACACGTCTTAGTCGATTGAATATATTGTGTATTCATTTTGTGTAACTGATATTTATGGTGACTTTAGTTAATCAAATTACTAAGTAATAAAATAGATACAAACGACAAACATATTTAAGTGACGAAATTTGAATTCATTTAGCACACCGAAAATGAGAATCTTAATTTTATCAAAAGATTGGCAATTATTGAAAAGATATTCCAAAACCTTGCTAAAATTCTGTAATATATAATTCCATAATATTATTAACTTAAATAGAGATTAGAATCTAATTTATGCTAGACGAATTGTCACCCAAATACAACTTAGTTTTGTGTTTGATATTCAAGAACCAATAAATTACCTTGATTTTCCTCTGCTACTTCGAACTTAAAACAGAGTGGAAGTCTTATATAGATAGAATCATTAGTATAATTAGTAAATAAACTAAAATCGATTTTGGTAGACTTGGGAAATTAAATCTAACTTCAAAGAAAGACTACTCTTTAGATCATGGGATAATGTCATGAACTAATTCCGAAATTCGAAGATACTGTAGCAAACTGCAAATGTTTAGCAAACGTGAGGAAATGACAAAGTCTAAAGCGCTATATTAGCTCTTCAAAAAGTCTTGATTTAGTTGAAACCAATTTGAAAATATTTTAGAATGGAGCCGATAAGACCTGCCTATGTGATTGTAATGTTCTCTTTGTATATATATATAAGCTAGCGTGCTCAATTTAATATTTCCAACCGGTTTCGATTTATAAATGATGGTCAGTGTACAAATGCGTGGGATTTAATTTACAATTACTACATTAAATGATGTTGAAATATGCATACACTTAAAATGTTTTCTGAGATCAATCTATTCTTCGATATACATGCATAACACGTGATCCTGCTTAAGATCACTTATAGTTAACAGCTGCCATGCAGTTGGCGTACATATTATATATTTGAAGTTACTTCCAACATTTCCCTCTTTCAATCTTCCTGTGTCATCAATTGAGAGGCACTCACTACAAACTCTTCTAATGTTGCTGTAGTCTCTCGTGAAATCTTAACTTCTTCAACAAATGGATATTTGCCTCATCTGACGCTATATAATTCTCCATCTTTCTTAGAGCCTCTTCTAACACAGACTTTCCTAGAACCTATTTTATCTGCAGCTCCACTTTACACTTTCTCCAGCATATAGTATTTGTTTATTCTTCACTTCTGCCTTTCTTATTTGCTCAACTCCCGCACTATAATTTTTCAACTAAGTGTGCATCAATGCATTTCTTGTGGCTTTTAATATAATATCTTCAAAAGTTTCTATTTTTAAGAAGATAAGTCATTTTGGTAATATTGAACTTCGTTGCGTCAATTCTTTTTGTTGGAAATCGACATCAAAATTAGAACATCCTGCATCTTTTTTAAATATAACAATATGTTCTAATCAGTGTCTACTATTATCTTATAATTAGTAGTTAGTTTAGGGTGCTGCTATTTAGGATTAAAATATTCGTCTACTAAGTGAAATTATCATTTATCATGATCTTCGAATATCTCAACGTAAGTCCGTCTTGCATGGTTTGAAATAGTTCAATGAGGTGTAATTTTTTTTGCATTTATCAATTTTAAATTAAACAAAAATAGTTTCTTTTGCAAAATCTGTCTGTCAAGCGATGGCATACGAAAATGGATTCTGAGTGTTATCTTAATACATGGCATAAAAATATTTTTAACGATTGCAGTAAATAGACCAGCATTTTTATGTTGGTTCCAAATCCTTCATTGTGGTGAGTCAATGCTCTTTTTAATGCTGCTTTTCTTAAAAGGAAATATTTGATAGATTTTGCGGAAATTTGCGATTTATTCCCTCGCGAATCTTGTTGATCTCAAAGTAAATAAAAATCAATTTGCTCCAAAATCTACAAAATATTTCCTTTGAAGAAAAGCAGCACTACAATGCGTATTGCTTCTTTTTTCAGAAAGATTTTTCCAATTTTCATGCAATTTTGTCCAGCCTACTAGGAAATTTGGAATGCTAGTGTATTTACACATCTATTGGTGAGTGTGCCTAAACGCAATGTTGAAAATTTGTACTAATTATAAAGTGGATTGCTGTTGTTGAAGTCCTTGTAGAGTTTGATATTTTTCATTGAAAATTCTAATTTTTTAAAAAAGGCTTAAAATTCTCCTGACACCAAATTTTCAGGTAATCAGGAGATCAAAAGCCCATTGCCGCAACAACTAGCCTAAATCATTTTTGTAGATGGTCCACACAAACCCATTGAGGTTTAAGATTGAGAATACACGAGGAGACACTCATCCATCCTGTGGCGCTTTCAAGTTTTTGACATTATTATCATAAATGTTTTTTATGAAACCTCAAAAAAGCTTAATCAAAAAACATTAGTAAGCACCACTTACAAAAAGATTATGGAGAATAAAATGCGAAAATTTATGAAGACATTGTTTGTTATATATTTTTAAAATACTGATTTAAAAGTTTATTTGAATTATTGAAATTTTGCAATTATAATTATTATTAACTTAAGAATTGCTAAGTGAAGCAATTTTACATTGGAGAAAATAGAAAATGTATATATAAATAAAGGAAACCTTAATGTCCTCTTGTGTATTTGCAACGCAAGATGTACACACATGTTGAAAATATTTATTTAAATATATTTAATAAATGTAATTAATTACATTAAAACAATTAATGTCTTAAATATAACACTAAATCCACGAGATATAAAAATCATGTTTTTGATGAAGCACACATGTTTATAAAAATATAATACATGTTGCAAGCAAATTATCGAAAAGATCCAGTTGAGTTGAAAAATATATACAAATATTACTCTTTGTGATGTACTACAGTGTGGGATGCTTTGCAAAATAGGATTTTGTGAAACATTGCTCTTACACTCTTCCTAATCTGCATATTAACCGCTGAAAAAAGAATCAGTTTAATGCTAAACTGCAAACTGTTGAAAATTGACATCACCTGACCAGCCGGTGATCTTAGCACCATCAATGGATGAATCACTGATACAATGCAATATATTGTAAAAGGGGTCACCATAAGGATGTAGGCCCATACAATAAACACACATCCAAGAAACACTTTCAGCTCCTTTAAATCAAACGTGATTACTTTCGCGCAAATTTTTATTGATGAATTGTGGCCTCTTGATTTGCAATGAATTGATGCTTTACGGTTAAGGGAACGGATTTTTAAGTATAATGAGCAACTGATAATAATGACTGAAAATAGAACGATTGCTGATAAAATCACCCTTACAAAACAGAACACATTTATCATGAAATTGAAGTTTAGTCTAAATAAGAAGACGATAAATGTTAATAACATTGCTATTACGCATATACCGCATGAAACATACTTGCGGAAGGATTTGGAGAAATGCGCCCGATGATACACAGTGTGATAAAACGCAAGGTATAGCTCCAAATTCAAATTGATCAATAGAAGAAGAGAGAAGTAATGTGTGAAGACGTAAATTGGGAAAACAGTTACCATTATCCAAACCTGTTTTGACAGATCAAATGCGAGTAGCATTGAAATGCCTCGAAATAAAGTAATTGCGCTATGTACAAAGTCCACCAAAGCCATGAGCTTAATGTAAAAGATTGCATTGAATTTGAATGCATTTTCAAATGAAATCACTGTAAAAAGAATTGGATTCAAAATGATGCCTAAAATTCCAATTATTGCGGTCATATAGCCATGCATTTTTTCAATGAGTGTCAATGATTTAATTAATCAATTAAAACATTTCTTATTGGTTGCTGTCATGGCCAATTACATGTTTTAAATCGTTTTCCTGAATTCAACTTGCAAACAATCACTAAAAGTAACATAAAATCAAATTATGTACAGCAGAACTACTGTTGCCTTATTACCAAAGATATTACAAAATACTATGGAATTAAGATAGTATTATTCATTTAAATTTTGGATTAGCAGATATGCAATTATGAGCAAAAAATTCAATTACCATATTTAGAACCTATTTTTGAAGATATTCCTCTAGTATTAGTAAAGATAAAATAACTTTACCGTTTACACCGCAGATGACATTTTTTGGAATAAAATTAAAACTATTATTCTGAGAAAGCTAATTTTTTATGACAAACATTTTGCATACACTTCAATGATTATTCTAAATTTTCAGAATGATATATTAAAATAAACAGAAAAAATGAAATTTCTGGTGTCCAGAGCTATTATGCACATTACATAAACTTCAAAAAAAATACAAATAAATGAAATTATCCCTATTATGCACCTTGTGCATATGGAAATAACACAGCCAGTCAGTTTGGGTATGATTTCAGTTTAATTCACATTTTTATATAGTCCCCTTTTGTTTCAATGACCTTCACCAGGCGGTTATCCATGAAGAAGGTCAGTTTCGAAATAGCTGAGGAGCTGATGTTACAGCGAGTGGCCTCAATTGCCTCCTAGAACCTACCTTTCAATGAATATTGCTTTTCACCTTTATAAACCTCTCTCATTTTGATGATGCTCCACAAATTCTCGATGCAATTCAGGTCTGGTGAAGAAAGAGGCCATACCATAAGATGGTCATCTTTGATGTTTTTGGAGGCTAAAAACTCTTTTGTAAACCTCGAAGCATGAGCTGGAGCATTATCATGGATGAAGATACATTTTGACTTTAATCCTCTACTCTGTCTTCGATACCATGGAAAGAAATTTTCTGTCAAAACGTCAACGTATGTCTCCAAATTCATTTTAACACCTTCGGGCACCCGAAATGGAACAATCAACGTCTGCCCGACAATTTCTGCCCAGAATATCACCCCAGCTCCACCTTGCTGTCGTCTAAGCCTTCAAGGAATATATTCATCTATTGAAAGCCAGCCTTTTGATCATCCATCAGGTTCATCAAGTTAACATGACATTCGTTTGTGAATAATACTTTACTGAAATCCTGTATGTTCATGACCAAGCCATTCTTTTCTGCTTGTTTTTCTCTGTTATTGGTGGCCTAAATTTGGGTTTGACCACAGTGGCCACCTTTTTTAGCGCAGTAGATCGTTCTGAAGCAAACTCCACCAAACCAGCAGAGTCAAAAACTGCTTTACTGCTGTGCAGTGGCATTTTTTAGCAGCTCTCGCCAATTTTCGCATATCTTTTGGTATTAATTTGCTTTTACCAGCATCAATTCTAACTTTCCGCGTAAAACTAATGTCCTCAATGGACTTTTTCACAGTTCTTACGTCACGTTTTAACTCTTTGTCTACATCCAAAGAGGATGCACCTTCAGCAGCTCCCTAGTAATTTTTCCTCGCTCATCGGCACTTAATGACTTATTCTTACCCATTACAATAACTCAAATGATATTCGAAGCAGTAATAATTGTTGAAATGCGCAGAATGACATTATGCATAATAGTTCTGGACAACAAACATTCTGTTTTTACGTGTTTGTTTTAAAAATATTCAAACTATCCTTCTGAAAATTTAGCATAATCATAGTCAAGTACATAGAATGTTTCTCACAAAAAACCTTAAATAGCCTAAAAAAACTCTTAAGGCATAACCTACTGGCAACACATATATTTAACACTCGGCAATATTTCTTAGGCTAAATATTTTAGTTTTTCCTTTTAAATACTGCTCTGATGTCTGTTTTTTCATCTTTTTATATTTTTATTTAATTGTTTGTAGAATAGTTTATTGTAGCTGTGTATCGGGTAGTATATATTTCAATTTTGTAAATTTGTGTATATTCTAAATATTTGTACAGATTCATACAGGATTGTAATGTATATAGCAGCATGTGAAAATTGTAGACTAAAGATACGCTATTGAATATTATAGGTAACTAACATATATATACAGTATATATATATATATATATATATATATATATCAGAGCTGAAATCTTTNCAATCTAGTAATCTGACATTATCAGATATGTTTGAAAACAGTGTATTTTCAAAACATATCTCTAAACTGAGTGTTGTCTAAATTTCGTTTACTTCTATTCAAAGAATATCGCTTGACATTTAGGATATATTGAAGCTGTGAGCAAATATTGCATGATGGATTTTAGTAGTATTTTCAATGTATTCTATATTAGTTTGACGTCAAAAAAATTCACATAGTTCAGTCGACTTAATATTTTGGATATTCGTTTAGCGTGTTTGATATTTATTAGTGATTTTAAATTAATCGAACGTAATAAAATTGATACAGCTCAAGTCTAAAAAAGTGGTCACATTAAAAACACATTTTTGATAATAAATGAAAAACAAATAGAGGCTTATAAAATATATTTGAAAATATAATTGTTTCTGCTTGTAACCTGGTGACAAAGTTATTTGACAAGTTTGCCATGCAAGGCGTCACATCTTGAAACTGAATTCATTAAACTGACTCTAACTTCTTGAATTATTTGGTGTTACGATTCAAGGATGTAACTCTTTAATTCTTTCAGATTTGTGGGATTTTTTCCCGACAAAATCCTTCAGAATCCGCCACACGTTCTCTATGGGTACTATATCTGGCGAATTTGGTGGCCATTGCATAACTTGAATATTATAATTAGTAAATAATTCTTTTGTCGATTTTGAGTTATAAGGAGTTGTTCCATCTTGTTCTAAGATCCATGAATCGGGATATAAGCAGGTTTCGTATGGTACAAATTTCTCGAGTATTTGGGAATATTTTGAACTATTAATTGTACCAGTGCCATCTAGTAATTTTAGATAATTTTGGAAAGTTGTCACTTTTTTTGAATTGAGCTGTAGAAACATCAAACATATTTAAGTGACGAAACGTGAATTGAATTAACAAACATTCAAGATGCTTCCCTATCATATTATCATTTTGATAGTAAAATATTCGTTGTTTTGAACCGCATCCCAAAGAAAAGACTCTTACTTTTAAAACAAGATTTATAATTATTGCTAGAGAAGTATTTTAGAGTTCATGCTAAAAAATGACAACCTTTTTAATATAGAATTCAATAATATTATCAAGAAAAGTGAAGGCTAAAATAGAGAATGTAGTTCATGTGCTATCAACTCTCAACCATATAAAACATTGTTTTGTGGGATACACAAGGACCAGTAAATTATCATGATTTTCCGTTGCTGTTTTAACTTAAATCAGACTGGAGGTCTTATATGAACAGAATCATTAGCAATATTAGTGAATAAGCAAAAATAGATTTTGGTAGACTTGGGAAATTAAATGTAACTTCAAAGAAAGATTATTCCTTAGATCACATAAACTAATTGTCAAATTGCAAAGTAAAGACTTCGGAGATTTTGTCGCAAAAGTTTAGCGAAAATTGAGGAAATGGTCATGTCTAAGGAACTATACTTATCCTTTAATTCAAATCTATATTTTTATTTAAGCCAACACTTTAAATATTTTATAATAGAACATCAGATGTTAGCCTATATAATTGCAATATCTCCTTTACAAACATATATATATATA
>CABFPE010000178.1:904359-934355 GCA_900660155.1 Hofstenia miamia | reverse complement strand
ATATATATATATAAGACTTCAACCAGTAACAAAAATTGATAGACCCATGTGAAATTGTTCAGCTCTTCCTAGAGAATAATCCTTGTTTCGTTTCTGTCCATTAGTTATGACTAATTTTGGTTTTTATACTAAATGTGCAGAATATTTTCTTCCTGAACATTTTCTTAAAAATTATATGAACTAATTTTGCTCCTGTTTTTTTTTGTTGTTAAACTAAATTTTTTTATTGTATTTTAGCAAAAATTGCTTAAGAACAGTCCTTGATTTTCAGTATAATATAATACATTATTTTTTCACAATTTAGGCTGGCGAAAAGTGGGAGGGATCTCCTAACAATGGCGGTTCTGTGCAAAAAAATTCAAGATTACGTGATGAATCCCAACAAGTAAGCTATTTTTTATTCAAATAATTTCAATAGTTTTTTTTAAAATACAAGAAAAAATGTATTTTGTTGCAGGACAAAATTGTTCAGATAATTTAAAATTAATGGTACATAGTCATATAAATATTTACGACAAAGTTTGTATTCAGCTATTTAAATGATATTGCTAAAGAATCTGCTTTGGCTTGGCATGGTAGGAGCTTTCAATTTTTATTGGTGTTATGGTAAATTTCTTGTTGAAACCAAATCTGACGTCATTTTCCATCAAGTTTTCGGTTTTCCTAGCATGTAGTGATATCCAAACAGGGTATCAGAGTATAGGCTTTCCCTAACCAAAAAGTTGTTCACTTCGACTACTTTCGTGATATTGTTCTATGCAATAAATTTAGATTATTACAGCAATGTTCCAATAATTTTGCAACATTTTGAGGCTTATTGCCTGGTTTTAAGTTACTTCAACGCCATTTGATATTGTGAAGATGCGATACCCAATTGCTTCCGCATTTCAGATGCATCACTCAATAACCAGCCATCCTTTTCCATATTAAAACATATTGAAACTGATAGTAGTTCCAAAATGATCGATGACCACCTCTTCAGTGAACTTTATGTATATTTGTAAATATTTTCTCTTTGTCTCTAAATTATTTTCAATTATTATTTTCACTTCCCACCCTTCAGTAATTGAAGCTAACTGAATACCAATAACTTCTAACAAGAAAGCTAAAGTATGAATTTTTTCTATTATATTTATGGCTTCCCATGAGCTAAGATTGTCCTTCGTATGAGATTTTGCAGTATACCTCTAAAGATTTTTTTATAATTTGATTTTGCGATTTCAGGCTTGACTGCTTGGTGGATTTCATTAAAGAAGCTCAATTCACGTGATTGCATCTGAACTGAAGCAGTAGTTGCTTAATTTTTTTTGGTAAGGATTGCTTGCTGCCGACGGTCAAGCCCTACATATGTTACCAAACACAACTGCAACATAATCCGAATTATTTAGATATTCTACAGCATATAACAATGTATCCATTGCTAATTTTGAGTCTCTAAATTTTTATTACTACTACTGCTACAAGTGCAACATAAATTTTCGGTGTGTTTGCAGTTTTAACAAATGCTTTTGAAACACCGCAAGTAATTTCTGTGTTCTTATTGTCCTGTCAAAATATGATTTTACCAGAAAAAATCCCAAGAAAACATTTTATTGCTGTTTTCGATAGTATTACATGCATAGAATAACGTATTAAAAGTTTACCAAAATTAAGTTACCACAAAGGGTCTAAATTTGATGACAAAGAATATGCCTAATGGTGTCGTTTCACTTATCAGACAAAGGTTTTTGTTATTGAACCTACAAGCGTGAAGGTTGGCCAATATATGTAAAATTTAATTCTAAGAACTTTTTATTAAATACACCATTTCAAACAAAATATTTATAAACATGTAGATATATTCTTAGAAATTTAAAATACACAGTGCATTTACCTACTTTATCAATAAATAATGTCAGTTAATAATCATTATTTTCATTATCAGGCACATTATTTTCATCTTCAGGCACTGCTTCCTCAGTCATATTGTCACAATACCCTTCTTGACATGCTCTGCATACCCTTGATAATCTAAGTCAATGTCTTTTGCACGTGTACTGAAGCGGACCACTACCATGAAAACAGTTGCAGTGAGTTATTTTCATGAGTGTTTCTGGTGCAGGTGAACTATCCATCATCACTGGGACTAGCCTATTCTGCAATTCCCATCCCCTTTCAGTATTATCCATGTCCTCACCATTTCCCATCCACAGCATCACTTGGAGGTAACTCGTAAGGGCATGATACTCTGTTGCAGAAAATGTTGGTGGCAGTTGTTCAGGTTTAACAAAGCTTTTGGCCGAACCAACTTTTTGGCAGAAAAAAGAGTACCTCATTGCAGATAGATTTTCTCCAGCTTTGCCTCCAAACAATGCTATCATCGCTTCACATCCAGCTTCTTCAATTTCAGCTATTTTATTTAGGTGGGGAAAAAATCTTGGCACAGTTATTGAACAAAGAGTCTCCCTTCAAAACTTTGTTTAGAGCGAGTTTTTTTCCGATTCTAAAAATGGTGGAAGTATTATCACACCCTGCGAATGGATCTAAAAACAGAAGACTGCTGCAGGCATAATTTCTAAAAGACTTTTTCACATCTTTAATGTTGTATACTGTTTCAGGACTACCTTTATCCGAGTATAAATAAAGTTTGTTGCCATCGCTGCTTGGCGCGTGATGGAGTAACAATACCAATATATCAGTATCTTCGCCAATGAGGCTAGTTTTGTTGTTGGATAACATTGACACTGCTGCTTTGACAATGTCCACGTCTGCATCCCCCTTTGATTGTAGTACGTTGCAACCTCTGTTCCTCCGGCATTGTGAAATGAGATTGATGAGAGACTGTTTATTCTCCACATACTAAAGAAAAATCTCTTTTTTCCTGATAAATTTTGTTTCTTCCTCAATGCGCACTTTGTTACTTGTTTGATTTATGCTTCGTCTCTAATAGGTAATGTCCTTCGTACTTGGTCCTCCAAAATAACCATCAAATAAAATAGTAGCCTTACCACAGTGGTTCACTGTGAAGGATACATAGGCGTCAGCAATTGAATAATAGGTGTTGCCTTCTGACCACTTCATTCGATGGAGAAGAGAACCAAGAACAAAGTGTTCCAATTCGGATATTTCCTTTAGTACTGCTTCATCTGAACTGTGTTCTTTTATAGCATCCATAAGTTGTGTTTGTTTGGTTTGCATAATAGATGTTTAACTTCAAAGAGTGATGATGGGTGTAGTGAAAGTTCATAGGACATCACCTCATTAATGGAAATATCAGCAGTTCGAGACACCACAAGAAACCTTTGGAACAAAAGAATGGGGTCTATTGTTGTGTTCATAGCAATGTCAACTGCCACACTAGATGCCGTGGTCTTGGCTTTCATTGACCGCTTGTACTAAACTGAAGAAAGTGATTGACCCTCCCTTGTTGCCATTATTTCTCTACCAATGCTATACAGGCTATGGACATTCACATCCTTATTTGCATTGACAGTGGTGACAATGTTGAGAAGAGAATCCTCATCAAAGAAATGTGAGAAGCTCTCAAATTTATCTCCATTTCTTTGCAGGTATTCATGGTCTCTTTTCGTCCTTGATGTTCTTGCCTCCTTGTGTTGTTCACTGGTAACAAAGGTCTGGTGAGTGAAACCCTGCAGTGCATCACTGTAAGAAGAGGACACTGGAATAGACCTTCCACTTCCTCTGGTGGGTCCTCCTGCAGTTTTTAGGGAGTACATCAGAGGTTGTTTGATGACTAGATTGCAACCCAGTCCTGCCCAGAACTGATCATAAATGTACCGGTACACTAATGTCATATCATCTTCAAGAGTTGTCATTGACTGCAGGTAAAGATAAGCGGATTTCACATAGTTCCCATGCCCAGCAGCTGCAAAAATTAGCATACTTTTTCTGCAACTCGCTTTGTAAGACACTGATCAAGCAGTAGATGAACATGAATTGCACATTGAACTGCTTTTCCAGTCATGATGTGTTGCACAGCATTATCATCCAAGGATCTCTTTGATTCCAGTCCCATTCAACAATGTTCCTATGCAGCCTATAAAATTCAGTAATGTGTGGAAGCTCCCAAGCATCAGGACAACATTTCAAACTGGACTTTCTTCAGGCACCTCATGCTTGATTTCTGATACTTTCCAGTAGAGTGGATGATCAAATGTAGCAACTGCAGCAGATCAGTGTTTATTAGCAACGTTGCACAGATGCACTAGAGTAGAGAAGATGCATGATTTATCTCCAGAGTACATGTCAATAATGAGCAGGGAGATTACAGAAGACCCGAGATGATTATAGTCTTTATGTAGCATGTATATCATTGCATTTCAGCTTGTTGGAGGCTGTTTGAATCGTAAAGACATCTCCCACAATATATCAACCCGATGGTCAATGGTGTTGAGAGTTGCCAAGGACTTGAATTTTATGTTTCTGTGAGTGTGATTTGCAAAATGATGCTCCCTTAAATGAACTCTACTTTGTTCAGCTATTCCCAAGTCCACATTCTTCTTCCTGAGAACAGTGAAACTGACATTCTTCTTCCCTGGAGTCACAGTAGTTACCATTCCCATGCAGTGGAAAGTCCCATTCCCATCGAATGTGGTGATATTATGATCAACATTGTCTGCAGCAAACAGCAATGCCATGATCAGTCTATCTAAAGTACCACCGAGTATATTCTGGCCAACAGAAGCAGCAGCATTTTCCTCGAATCTTTGAGCTTTTGAATATGATGAACAATATCCCATGGCTGAAATACTGTCTACAAGAAATCGAAATCTGAAATGTTGATAGAGCTGGATTTTTAACCCAAGCTGCAATGATGCTACTACAGCCTGAACAACTGATTATCCAATACTTGCAATCTTCATGTTACTATCCTTTCCAACAAAGAGATTTTCAAGTAAGCAATGCAAAGTGAGGGGAAGGTAATGTAATGCAGACTGACAATCAAGTGAAGTCTTTGGATATTCATTGGCTTAAGATGGGATGCTAGATTTGATATCACTCTTGATGAGTTTGGCAGCAGTCTCTATAATGGCTTTCTTCTGGGCTTCTTCATCCTTTTCCGAACACTGAAATAGTCCTTCATTATTTTTTGTCTTTTCACGGAATGTTGCAATGTTAGCCAACCCTTCAGACTCTGCTATGAATAGTGAATCGCCATAATTCTCCTCCAGCTTATACCTTAGCCATTTATTACTATAAGCATTGTCTCTTTTTCAAGAAACTCTTTCATTTTATTTGCAAGGTCGTTCAAAATCAGTTGCTCTTCATCATTGTCTTCAAGATAGGCACACATTCTCAAGAATGCAAGAATGCTTGCACCTGGTCCATGTTCATTGGCCTTCCTACCTTCTACATTGTTTTTGTAGTAGACATGCATGGTGCATAGGAATTCCGTAATTTGTCTGAAAGGTAATGTCACATGAACGATTATACAGACATTCTGTAGCATGTAAGCCATTCCCAAGGTACGTAATTCTCCCTTGAATGGTGATTGCCCAGTCATCATTACGCTGATTGCAATGTGGCATAATGCACCTTACAATTGCATCTGTTTTAACAAATTTGTATTCATCAAACTTGACACTAGACTTGGTCTTCACCACTTGTTGTCCACAGAAGAAACACTGGCTCATGCTATCATAAGATCCAGTGAATAACCATGTACCTTCTCTCGTAACAGGTGAATGATGAATGAAAGCAACTTCCTTATCCAAGTCTATTTGCTTCTTGTTGTGTAGTTCATACGACATCTCTTGTGGACCACAACTCCAGCAGCTACCAGAGTGCCTACGCCCCTCTCAATGCTGGCTCTATTAATCTCTTCAGCTCATTTGGCACATATCACCACTCTCTCTTTGTCACCTTCTATTTCTTGGTTGCATAAGGGGCACATTTTTAGACTTTCCATAATACTCAGCTCTGTAAAAAAATAAAAAACAATCGTTTGAACTGTCATAAACATTAGTGCAATTGCTCACAAATGTGTATTGAATAGTTAATTCATCATTCATAAACAAAGCGTATATGTACAAAATTATGTAAACATAAAACCCAATATGCACGTGCCAATCTTTAAAGCAAATTTCAATAATTACGCAATCAAAGCAGCCTTTGAAACAGCGTGCTCTCTCTCTCTCCAATGGAATTGGAATTAAAAACACAATAAAGCAATTTTGACAAGTTGTTTGTTTGCGCCCATCTTAATGATCACGATCTTAATTATATTGTGAAAATTATTATTATTAGTGAAAATTAAGCTTGAAAGTTCAATTTTATTTAAAATAAAAATTCTGATTTTCTTATAAAATTACAAAGAAGTTGCCTATTGCGGGTGCCACATGGTTAGGCAAAAGACTAATAGTCATTTTCAAATAGAACAATTTCTTTTTCAAAATTTGACTAATTGCAAAAGTCACTTTTTGGGAGCACCACACGATTAGTCTTTTGACTAGTCAAAAAAGCTTTTTGACTATTGTCAAAAGACTAACTGTTGGCAACCCCTTTAGGCTTATTCTTTGTTGTCACATTTGGACCTTTTGTGGTAACTCAATTTTGGTAAACTTTTAATATGTTATTTCATATATGTAATGCTACCAAAAATGCAATAAAATGCTTTCTTGGAATTTGACTTGACTATTATGTAAGCAATTATTTTACTCCAAACTTCTGAAAAATTGCTTTTTTCAATTGTTTTATGTTTGTAATTCAATCTGGTTGTGGAGTATCAGGGAAACGGTTCAACCATAGTAACCTCATGAACTATTGAATTTGCATCAATTGTGAGTTTATTGAACTTTTCTTTAATTAATATATTCAGGAAGTGATTTTGAAACTCATGTTGACTACATATGTTTATATATGTGATGTCATTAATTAACTTGAAAGCCTTTTGAATATGCGGAGTGTTGTCTATGAAGTCACAAATAACATTAGCACCAGTATCTTCAAGTTCCTTAATAAATTTGTTTATGACAAGCAGGTTTGGCTGATAAAATATCGTTAAGAACTTCTAACACGTAAATAAATGTGACCCTCCTGAAGCTGGCATTTTCAAATGTCTATTTGAAAAATATAGATTGTAGCTGACTTAGAAAAATTCCATCTGAAACCACACACATTAATATAACCCATGGCGTACTTCACTACAGGCCTCTGCAACATGCAACTAGAGGCATCGACAGGAAGCAAACGAATTACATGCTATTGGGGGATTTTTCATATTCTTATTACTTTTTTTATATAAATAATACCATTAAAGACTATTGTATTAAAAAACTCAGTATCAAAATTCAATATTTATGAGAAATAAATATAATTTACCCTTTGCTCTTCATAAGTTATTTACATTATAGGGAATATATTAATGAACAACAAGAAAATCTATTATTTACTGAAATAAAGTAAATACTGTATATAGGAATGTAATCAAGATAACTTTAGCACTTTTTGTTTTGGCTCTCTGCTTGATCTTGGAGTAGCAAAAGATGTGTAGTTGTTCAGAAAGATGTTTGAAAGAATCTTAACACATTGTTTGTCAATTTCAAAGTGATAGTAGTCCTTCAAACACGTAAGAACGTTTGACAAGGATGTAATGCACACTTATGTTTTCACTTCTCCAAATAACATGCACGCAAAGAATGAAAATTGGCAGAGAGTATCGTTTGGTATCCTCAATTTACCACAGTTGAGTTCCTTTGTAAATTTACCAATTTTTTCAAAATAAATGCAGGTGTCCTCAATTGATTCTGCTTCAGTCTTAAAAGCAAGATACCCGGCAATGTATACCAAGGTTTCCTTGACAGAATTCGGGATGCTATCTTCTAAGATTTCCATCTCTTCAAAGATGTTCAGAGAATCCTCATTCATATTGAAGCTGCAAAGATCGCACTGATGGCCTGATTTTGCCTCAATTTCAAAGAAGTTTTGCCAGTAACATTTGAGCATGATATTAGTTTGATGAATACAAGTTTTTCTAATACTTGACGAACATTAATAAAATATGCTCCAACAACTCCTTGTCTTAATCTACCGAACATATTTTCAAGTGAATCAGTTGTAAATAAACCAAACAGTACATATTCATGTGTAGAAGTCAAAAGTTGCTTAGCAATGTCAACCAATCCTCGACATTTTACAGAAAGACATTTGCATATTTTTCTTCTTTGTTCTGCCATATTGTCATCTATATTTGCCAAGTTCAACAGAAAATTTAACCTCTGATCTGAGGCATCTTTTATTGGAGCCATGTCAGGGTCATTGAATCTCTTGTCACCGTATGGGTTTTTGCAGCTGACGATTTTCCAAAATCGAACAAATATTTCAAGAAAATAAACTGTTCCTTCATTATTGTGAACTGCTGCATTGGATTTTAAATCTGCAATAGCGTCATCTGAGAAGATATTGAGACATGTTGCTACTCTTTGACGTTCAATTGGTTTAGGGAAGATACTGACTTCTTTGAGACGTGACGGCCAGAACANCTTCAAAGATGTTCAGAGAATCCTCATTCATATTGAAGCTGCAAAGATCGCACTGATGGCCTGATTTTGCCTCAATTTCAAAGAAGTTTTGCCAGTAACATTTGAGCATGATATTAGTTTGATGAATACAAGTTTTTCTAATACTTGACGAACATTAATAAAATATGCTCCAACAACTCCTTGTCTTAATCTACCGAACATATTTTCAAGTGAATCAGTTGTAAATAAACCAAACAGTACATATTCATGTGTAGAAGTCAAAAGTTGCTTAGCAATGTCAACCAATCCTCGACATTTTACAGAAAGACATTTGCATATTTTTCTTCTTTGTTCTGCCATATTGTCATCTATATTTGCCAAGTTCAACAGAAAATTTAACCTCTGATCTGAGGCATCTTTTATTGGAGCCATGTCAGGGTCATTGAATCTCTTGTCACCGTATGGGTTTTTGCAGCTGACGATTTTCCAAAATCGAACAAATATTTCAAGAAAATAAACTGTTCCTTCATTATTGTGAACTGCTGCATTGGATTTTAAATCTGCAATAGCGTCATCTGAGAAGATATTGAGACATGTTGCTACTCTTTGACGTTCAATTGGTTTAGGGAAGATACTGACTTCTTTGAGACGTGACGGCCAGAACATGTCTTTTTTCTCAACATTAAATAAGTCCACAGTGTCACTCCATTTAGCTGTGTGATGCTGATCTCCGTCAGTAAACTCAATTACCTGCTGTTTCTCGGTTATCCAATTATTTCGAACAGACTTCAGGAGGTGTGTGAAGTCAAACAGCAGATATAAACCATTTTCTGTTAGCCAGGGTTTTTTAACTTGACATTTGAATTTAGAATAGAAAGACTGATTAGTTATGTTGTTGTCGCATATGATACCAAACAACCGGTTTAACATACACTTCATCAATCAACAGTAAACACGTCGTTTGACGATCTTCTACACCACTAAAAAAACCTTGTACGATTTGATTATCTTTCACTTTATTACATTTAGATGTTAGACGAGTAAGAGTGGCAATACTTGGTAACTGATAATCTTCAAGGAAATGTTTGTACAAAGCTCTGCTTGTGGCAAAATATTCAAATGCTCGTACTAGTGTTTCAGGCGAATATTTCCTTTGACTTACATTACATGAAGATGAAGTTGATGAGACCTGATCGATAAGAACTTTTTCCTTCCCAGTAACATTCATATTACAGAGAAGTTAAATAGCTTCTTCGACAGCTGACCATGAAGTGAGACGATGAATGCGGTTCACTGACAATGGCTTGATGGTGCAACGACTGCCATAGTGATATGCTGTAAACGAAAAGTCTTCACGAATTTGTAACAAAAACTTTGGAATACAGGTAGGAGTGACATATTCCAACGATTGAATTGTAATATCATTATTTGCAGCAAAAGTACTCAATTGGAATCTGCTCAAAAAAGCTTTTCCTCAGTTGATAATACCCAATTTCAATTGATCAAAACTTCTGATGTGATCTCCTTAAATAAAATTCTGTAACTCGTCAGGCTGAACCATCTTACCGCAGCACTGTTTCGCTTTGTAGGACGCAATTTTCCTGGAGTTGAAGGCCAGAGACTTGCAGG
This sequence comes from Hofstenia miamia, assembly GCA_900660155.1. Lineage (NCBI taxonomy): Eukaryota > Metazoa > Xenacoelomorpha > Acoela > Hofsteniidae > Hofstenia > Hofstenia miamia. The sequence continues at coordinate 924,267 of CABFPE010000178.1, read as the reverse complement.
TAATCCATTAAATACAGATGGGGGATTTTTTGGCCGTAGTTTTCCATGAGCAGTTATAGTTGCATACCTGGGCGGCCAGTGTATTTCACATACAACTCGCATTAGATGTGGGAAGATTGGTTCTCGGGATAGCTTTTCTCCATGCTTCCTTTTCTTCGTTCTTAATAGGAAATCTGTACACTATTTCTTTATTTTCTTCATTACTATTTCCATTGCACTTTGGAACACAGCACCTTCTTACCATTATTTTTAATTCCAAAAAAATCATGAAAAATGAAAAACGCGTATGTATTATCAACTGTGTTTCCCACCAAGTGCTTAGTCCTATTTATCTAGAGTATCCTTGGTTATAATAATAAAACAATAAATTCACTTCATAATTGAACATAAATTAAATTTTCAACAATCTTATCATTCGCCTCCAGTCGATGCCTCCAGTTGCACATTGCAGAGACCTGTAGTGAAATACGCCGTGATATAACCATTTATTAATGAAATTTAATTATTTGTTTAAATGCATTGTCAACTTTTTTAGTTAACCCATAGTGAAGATAGAACAAATCCTCCTTCTCTTCAAGCTATTTCAATCACGTCAAAATCAGTTGATAGCAGTGATAATTATGTACGTTTCTCAATTTAATTATCATTTTTTAATTGCAATTATTGAATATAACTAATAATTAGTTTTAATTATTTGTTTAAATGCATTGTCAACTTTTTTAGTTAACCCATAGTGAAGATGGAACAAATCATCATTCTCTTCAAGCTATTTCAATCACGTCAAATTCAGTTGATAGTAGTGATAATTATGTACGTTTCTCAATTTAATTATCATTTTTTAATTTCCAATTATATTCTTCTAAATTAAATTATTCAAACTTTCAAAAAAACTTTTCTGTTACTCATAAATATTATTTTTTAAATTTTATAGAAAATTGTTTTTTATCACCCGAAATTATTTAGTATATTCCAAATTCTTAAATTAATTATGTGCTTATGACTAAATCTGTTAGGTAAGCGACCCTTTTATTTGTAATGGAATTTGATCTACTGTCTGTTTAAATATTTTTTTACAATTTTTTTAGGCTTTTCATTGTTCTAATCATATCCTTCAACCTTTGGCTAATGAGTGTCATGCGGTAAAGATTTTTATAGCATTATTAAAATAGTAGAAATTATTGAAATGTATTGCAATTTTTAAGTTAAGAATTTATATATTTTTAATGTTTAACCTTTACTGATTTATAGATCATATTTTAGGAACTTTTTGATAGAAAAAGAAACACTGCTAGTGTTTTTGTAAATGATAGCCTTCCAAGTACATGGTTACCACGAATTGGCCAACACAGTAGTTTGGTAAATGCTTATTCTTTTATTGTTAGTTTAGCACTTGTTACAAAGAAGTGCAGTTATGTTCAATTGTTTATGTTCAATTTCGAGAAAAATCAAATTCATTTATTGGATTAAAAAGAATTTAACAAAATTTCATTGAATTTTCATTTTTGTGCTGTAGCATGCTATGGAGGTGTATACATGTTAGAGGCCAGAAATTGTTGACTACTCACATGAGCATGATATGGCAAAACTGAAAGCATGTTTAGATGTAGTTTTGAATCCTTGAATACCATGGTAGGATCTCACTACTTTTCCATTTTCAAAACTGCAATTCCTCCACAAAGATGATCAATCAAAGTGTGCATTAAATATGAGCCTCTTGGTTTCCTTTAAACATATCGAATTTTTATTCTTTGACTCTGCTTCTCTTCCAGACTACTGTGTGCTGATCAAATAAAGAGTCACAGTAGATCTTGATATGGCCTAGTTCCACAGCTGAATGGATGTCATAGCAAGCAGATGATATTCAGTCAAACATGCTTTGACCCAACTAACAAGCTTGGAATCATTATCAGTTGTAACAAAGTACTTGAGCTCAGAGGAATAATTAACAAGATTAAATTGCTTATTTTTTCTTTTATATTCTTTTTAATGTTGACAATAAATATGAAAAATATCTCAATTCACAAACAAATATTAATTTAACAGATTTTTGAATAAAGGTGGATAAGCTATTTAAATACAATAACATTTTTTAGGACGCTTGTGAAGCAGAAATAAATTGTAATAATCATCGAAATGAGGAGCATCTTACAACTTGCTCACACACATGTGAGAACAATTTGGTAAATTTTTGTATCTGATCACGTTAATAATTGGAATCATGCAAATGTAGCTCATTTATTTAAAAGCTTTAAATATAATGTTTATGTTGCTCAAAATTCCATATTTCTAATTTTAATAATTATTATGATAGATTAAACAATGCATTGTTTTGCAATGATTTAGCAAATTGTTTCATAGTTTTACATTAAATTTGAATTTGTTTGAATTTTAGATTAACATTTTAATTTTTTGTTATTTCTTCAATAATGTCTTGTATTTTAGAGGATTGAAGTCAGTGATGACCAAATTATTAATAGTCCTAGCCCTGTAAGTTTGTTTAATTATTAATTTTATATAAGAGGATTTTTGTACAATTTATATGAATTTTGCTGTTTGATTTTAAGTGGCCATTTATTCCGTTAGTTTATGCTATTATAAGAAAATGAGTCACTCTGGTTATTTAAGCAAAACATTTTTAATTTATTTTTGATTTTACTAATCTACTTTTATCAGAAATTTTTGAGAAATCAAAGAAATCTATCAAATTCTTACTAAATTCATGTAATGGAAATTTGTTATGGGGGTTCAGTTAACCACAATTTTGGACTTTTAAAGATATGTGGATGGCTTACATACAACAACATTGGTACAAATGATGCCATTAGCAACAAACAAAGTGAAGGTATAAATACTGCATATGCACAATAGCACACTTGTTATACCTATGCTTGGGTTCTTTTAACCTTTGAGATTTGGCAACATCGATTATCAATGATGTAATGGGTCTACTTGTGATAATGTATATATCAACAGTCACAAATTGAAGGTAATCATTTTTTCTTATTAGAAGAATGAAAATGTGAATTCACTTGTATTGTGCATACCTGGGTTAAAAGAATGAAAATTTTTGGAATTGAATTTAATGGCAAGTTTATTTTTGAAACTAATGGAAATAAAACTATTTTTTTGGCAGCAAATGCATTATATCTGGTTTTAAAATGGAAATATTTGGGCTTTGACAAAGCAGAATTTAAAATACTCTGCACCTCACTTGTGTTTAACAGACTTAGATATGGATGCAATGCGTGGGGAGAAATTAACAGAAAACTGATGAAAAAAGTTGATGGAATCCAAACATTGAAGTTGGGAATTATTGAAGACTATTGTAACATTGAAGATTACATCAAATTATCTGATGCAAAATTATACCAAATGATCAAGAAATGACTCTGAACTCACCCTTTAACTGACTACATACCAAAAGAGGTAATTACTCAGTTATAAAACTATGCAGTAGGCCTGATTGTGGTGATGAGTCTAAGCTTGACCCTGATGAGACATTGATATGACCGGTATCATTTGGTTGTGCATTGAATGCTTTCAATATGTAACTTCTAATGACAAATTATCTTGTTTAATGTGTAAAGCTTCCTTGCATTACACATGCACTGGTTAAATGAAATCAGCATTCATCTCCTTGATAAAATTTTCAGATAAGCTTGATGTTAATGGAAGTATTACTTGGACCTGCAAGGGATGCCTAGAGATGAAGGATGTAGTGTCACCTGTAGGTCTAAATCTCAATTTGAAGCTATCAATGATTCAGTCCAATCTGGATCATAAAACTGCACTTTTGAGAAAATGAGAGAACATTGGTGAATAACCAACAATGTGACTACTGTGTTAGATTTAGTGGTATCCCTGAGATTTCGGATACCATGGTAAATGATAGATTAGATCTACAAATATAGGCGGTTAGTGAAATCATTAACTATGTTGGTTTAATGATGTATAAAGGATTGGGAAATATATGCATGAGAAATTGCCAATGGCACTGGTGAAGCTCAAATCTATATGGGAAGTGAGAAAACTTTTGGCTAGTGCCTACAAGCTCAAAGACTATTCTGAGAGAATAGACATATTGAAATCTCTATCAGCAGAACAACTTGGAATTGAGAATCAACTTCTCAGGAAGAGATAGGAGTTGGTGTATAGCAGCCAATATAAAAAGGTGGCTTAAAAATCAGGCTCTTTTAAATTTATAGTCATTTATCACTCTCCATCACATAGTAATGATGCTTACATGGAGAATATTAATGTATGTTTGAATGATATCACTCTCTCTCTCTCTCTAATCATATTGTTTTTTGTGGTAATTTTAATGTACACTGCAGAACCAAAGACAAGTCAGCATGTGACCAAAATTATTAATTGAATAAACATTCCATAAATGGATTGATTGATGTACCAAAACATAGACAAGGAAACACATTGGATCAAATATTGGTTAGAGAAGATATTTTTATTGAAAACATCAAATATCTACAGACTATGAATTTTTACCAGATCACTCTTCAAATTTTTTTCAAATGAATGGTTTGAAAGACACAAAGGTTGCATCATGTAGGGACATGCTGACTCATGTGACGTCAAGATTAAATTATAGTGAACTTTCACCCTATCTGAGTAATCATATTAGATCTTGTGGTCTCCTCACTTTTGATTGTGTGGATGTTAGTTATGAGAATTTGAATATGAAAAATATCTCATTTCAAAACAAACATTAATTTAACAGATTTTTGAATAAAGGTGGATAAGCTATTTAAAAACAATAAGATTTTTTAAGGACGCTTGTGAAGCAGAAATATATTTTAATAATCATCGAAATGAGGAGCATCTTACAACTTGCTCACACCCATGCGAGAACAATTTGGTAAATTTTTGTATCTCATCACGTTAATAATTGGAATCATGCAAATGTAGCTCATTTATTTAAAAGCTTTAAATATAAAGTTTGTTGCTCAAAATTCCATATTTCTAATTTTAATAATTATTATGATAGATTAAACAATGCAATGTTTTGCAATGACTTAGCAAATTGTTTCATAGTTTTACATTAAATTTGAATTTGTTTGAATTTTAGATTAACATTTTAATTTTTTGTTATTTCTTCAATAATGTCTTGTATTTTAGAGGATTGAAGCCAGTGATGACCAAATTATTAATAGTCCTAGCCCTGTAAGTTTGTTTAATTATTAATTTTATATAAGAGGATTTTTGTACAATTTATATGAATTTTGCTGTTTGATTTCAGTGGCCATTTATTCCATTAGTTTATGCTATTTTAAGAGAATGAGTCACTCTGGTTATTTAAGCAAAACATTTTTAATTTATTTTTGATTTTACTAATCTACTTTTATCAGAAATTTTTGAGAAATCAAAGAAATCTATCAAATTCTTACTAAATTCATGTAATGGAAATTTGTTATGGGGGTTCAGTTAACCACAATTTTGGACTTTTAAAGATATGTGGTTGGCTTACATACAACAACATTGGTACAAATGATGCCATTAGCAACAAACAAAGTGAAGGTATAAATACTGCATATGCACAATAGCACACTTGTTATACCTATGCTTGGGTTCTTTTAACCTTTGAGATTTGGCAACATCGATTATCAATGATGTAATGGGTCTACTTGTGATAAATATATATATCAACTGTCACAAATTGAAGGTAATCATTTTTTCTTATCAGAAGAATGAAAATGTGAATTCACTTGTATTGTGCATACCTGGGTTAAAAGAATGAAAATTTTTGGAATTGAATTTAATGGCAAGTTTATTTTTGAAACTAATGGAAATAGAACTATTTAATTGGCAGCAAATGCATTATATCTGGTTTTAAAATAGAAATATTTGGGCTTTGAAAAGCAGAATTTAAAATACTCTGCACCTCACTTGTGTTTAACAGACTTAGATATGGATGCAATGCGTGGGGAGAAATTAACAGAAAACTGATGAAAAAAGTTGATGGAATCCAAACATTGAAGTTGGGAATTATTGAAGACTATTGTAACATTGAAGATTACATCAAATTATCTGATGCAAAATTATACCAAATGATCAAGAAATGACTCTGAACTCACCCTTTAACTGACTACATACCAAAAGGGATAATTAGTCAGTTATGAAACCCTGCAGTAGACTTTATTGTGGTGAATATCTTGAAAGACACTAAGGTTGCATCATGTAGGTACATGCTGACTCATGTGACGTCAAGTTTAAATTATAGTGAACTTTCACCCTTTCTGAGTAATCATATTAGATCTTGTGGTGTGATCACTCATGATTGTGTGGATGTTAGTAATGAGAAATTGAATATGTTTTTTAAACACATTTGGGATATTCCCCCCCCCATATTAAAATTCATTAAATTCAAAAGAAAAATTGAACTACATAATTCTTCAATTGATGCTTTGGGCTAGAAGTTACAGGAGGAAAAGATTTATCTAAGACAAAAACCAGTACTCACTTTTTGTGTATAGGAAATTAAGAAGCTGTCATCATATTGTGCCAACAGAAGAAGACTAATACTTGGAAGGAAAATTCAATTCTCTGATGTGGAACTCAAAGGGTATTTACACTGCTAGATGATCTCAAGTGTGTTGACTTCTCTGATGCAGAATTTAAAACTTTGATAACAAGATTACTAGTCACTATGATGCGTTTACCTCAGAGAATCAAAATGTTGATAAAATATTGAAGGGTTACTGGACTTCTTCAATCAATATGACTGGATTTAATCCTTTAAAAGAAACTAGATCTCTAATTCTCAATGAAACCAACAGTATGTGATTTGGATAATATACCTTCCAGATTGTTGAGGTTGGAAAATGTTCTAAATTCATGCATTCCTGCAATAACACATGTTCTCAATTTATCACTATCTACTGTTATTTTCCCATCAGTGGCAAAGGTTATTCAAGTAACTCCTATTCCAAAATCCAAAAAAAATTGAAATTAAGGATGTCTCTAATTGTCATTCAGTTGCAAATCTTAGTTTTATATCCAAGGTCATTGAAAAAGCAGTTCAAAAGCAATTTGTCTCATTTATGAAAGCACCCAATTACTGCCTATGCATCAATCACGTTATAGATAACATCATTCTGTGAAGACAGTTATTCTTGCATTGAAGGATGATATTCTAAAGGCAAGAGGACAATAATGCAGTTCTGTTAGTATTACTTGATCAGAGTGCTGTCTTTGATCTTGTCAATCATGATCTTTTCAAAGAATTTTATGAAAATCTGGTATTTGTGGGATTGCACACAAGTGGATGATGTCTTTGATTTGTGGTCATTCTAATTATGTGAAATTGAATGACAATTGTTCAAGAAGTACAATGTCAAAATATGATATGCCACAAGGATCAATATTTAGTGCTTACTTTTTACTGTATACAATGCATTTATTAGTCACTATTTAAGTAGCTTGAATATAGCACATTACATGTATGCAGATGACACTCAATTTCTTATTTGAGTTAATTCAAATAATGATATTGTCAATACTATCAGTAGAGTTGAAACTATTGTGGATGACTTACAGAAGCTTTTATCACAAGCATTTCAATGTAGCAAGATAAAGAAAATAATTTTTAATTCCCAGATTATTCCATTAGATACAAATATCATTAGCCTACCAATCAAGAATCTTGGAATTCTTCTTGACAATAAGTTTGACATGGTTGCTTATATACATCAAGTTTTTAAGACGTCACATCATACTATTCATTATTTGTATTGATTAAGGATGTACTTAACATACCTAAGTAGCAGTTTGGTTAGATCATTAGTACTATATCTATATTTATAAAATGTATTTTGATACAAATTTATCTATTAAACAGTGTAAATTTTGTATCCAGCATAGAAATAAACTTGAGTGTGTTTAGGTTTCCACTTCCTCCAAATCTGATGAGGATTTATGAAAAATGTTTAGATGTTTGATTTGTATTTCACTATTATGTATTTGATAAAAGCTCAAACTTTTCTGAAATGGTTTAAGTTGGCCTTTGCATTAAACTTCTGCACGTCATATTCACTTTTGGAGGACAACCAGTGCTAAAGATAACCAATCACACATTTTAAATTTTTCTGTGTCAAAAATTACTCAAAATCGAATCCTTCAAATATCTTGGAGTACCAATCGATAATAAATTGAACTATTCACATACACATAGAATTACATAAAGTGGCAATCGAAATTATAACTATTTCACATGTAGGCAAATTTGAAAATTCCAAAATGAAATTGATGTTGGTTAACTCTAAGTATTAAGTCATTTTAGATACTGTAGTTTTATTTAATGACATGAACCACTCATTAATAAATATAATGACTCGCAAACTAAATGGGGAGCAAATATTCATAATGATAATTACTTGACTAGGAGTGACAAAAGTTCATATTCTATTCATGATGATGCTTCACTTTTCATAAGATACTTTTCATTAATAATATTTGGGATATTTTAAATCAGCTTCACCTTACATTAAATTACAATTTCCATTATATGTGCATTCAACTTATTATTCAAGAAATTCTAAATTCAGAAAAGTGATGTTTAAAAAAATTTTTCTTAAAAGTTCATTTTTAAGCTCAACAATTGAACTATGGAATAACCTACCAATTGAAATAAAACGAATCAAAAGTTGCAGGAAATTTAACTCAAATCAATGACTACCTCCATAAGTAACACATCCCAAAAATTGGTTCTACGTCATGGAAAGTTTTCAGTTTTTCAAAAAAAGTTAGTTAATATAATTAGCAGTAAATTGGGTAAACTAATTTGTGCATCCCTGTTTTTGTTGTGATTTATTGTTTTTGTACTTCATGTTATTATTGATGCATTAAGTGTAGTATGAGCAACTTTTGTTGAGATGTTTAGTTATGCCAATGTACTACACTTAGTAAGAATTTCTCTTCTATTCTTATTCTGTTGCTCAAACCCAATTTAATTGTATAAATACAAGATAGTAGTTAATGCTTTGTCAATTTAACATCATGCTATACATGTATCAAATCTGATGTATCCTAAAATTATTATGCCAAATCTGTAAGTCTTTGAAATCTAGTGTGTTATGATGGCTCAGGAAATAATAAGCCTATGGTGACAAGTGATTAGAGATGGGATCCGGATAGTAAATTGAATATACCGGATACCGGGTAATTTACCAGATACCAGATAATATACAGTACTGGCCAAAAGTTTGGGAACACTTTCCAAATTTAGAAATTTTTGTATTTTACACTAAAAAACGCAATGTAATAAGAAAACGAAACAATATGATAACACTGTGTAGAAATTTAATAGTTAATTCAGAAAAACTCACTAACATTTTGTATGTCCGCCCTTATTGGACAAACACACAGCAATGCGATTTGACATTGACTTGACCAGCTTTCTACAATAATCATTGGTAATCTCTTGCGCCATACCACTTTGATGTGATGGCAGCAATTTTTAATGACGTTGAGGTCTGGGGAGTTTCCCGGCCAGTTCTCAAGCAGCCCAAAGTCTTGTGATGCAATCCACTGTTTCACAACTTTGGCGCTGTATTATTTTGAGGTAGGCCTTGGCTGTGACTGTCTTGTTGTGAGGAACAAAATGCAGACCAGCACGCCCATTCGCAGTTATAGTACCCCCAAATCATCACAGAAGGTCCTGAGTGGACAGTTTGTTGCGAGCAACGTGTGTTGAATCTTTAGTTTCTTGGTTGTCGAACGTGTTGCTGGTATGATGTAAACTGGCAAATCTTGGATTCGTCACTAAACTTTACTTGATGGAACATCTCAGGAGTGTAGCGTTGGTATTGCCTGCAGAAGCACAACCAGTCTCGAATGTTCTTTGAAGACAATCAAAATTTGGCTGCCGGTTTGCATGATGGAAGGTCAAAGGGAGTATTCAATCAACACCTAATGGTGCGCTGATACATTCTGCACTGCCGCACCCAGATTTGCTTTGACTTCAGAAGATGAAGAGAATGGTTGATTGACGATATAAAGGTGAATGAGACGGTCAGTCTGAGGGATTGTCACTTTTGGTCTTCCAGACTGCTTGTGAGAGGAAAAATTTCGCAGTTGATGATAGCGAGTAACACTTCTGGATACCGAAGATTCTGACACGCCCATTCTAACAGCTATAACGTGATAATTGTATCCCTCCTTGTACAAGATATGAATTTGAGCACGCTTTGATGGTAAAATTTCACTACCATGGACCATATTTCAAACTATAATGATAGTGCTTTTTCAGTGAAAATGTATTGTGTGTAAATCACAAGTTGTGTTAATTTGATTGGCTAAATGAATCTGTTGTAAATTTTAACAAAAAATTGGGAATTCCAGGAATTTTACGAAGTTTCCAGGAAAAAGCATAAAACACGCTTTAGACAGGTTACTGTTCTCAAACTTTTGGCCAGTACGGTATTGTTCAATTATTGCTAGGGCATCTAGAAATATGATTAAAAAAACAAAAATTCACCTTAGTTTTATGACAAAATATGACGGAATATACTTAAATATGCCCTAAAATATGATCATCCATTTTTCAAAATGATCCATTTAGGCAAAATAAAACGTTTTCTATTACTGAGAACAAGATATGAAACAAATACATAATTATAATTCTCTAAATTTTAAAAATACATAATTACTTAAAGCAACTGCTTCACTAAGTTATAATAACAGGACATAAATTTTCATATATTATTGTGGTTGAGATGTCAGTCACAGGCCAAGTTTTATCAACATAGAGAAACATCTTTCAATTGCTGCTGATTTTGTTTGACATTTTCGTAACTTGGCATACAATTCTGATTAAATGTCCATTGCCTTTCCTTCCATTATAGCAGTGAAACCGGTATTTTCTGATTGTGATTTGATTTATGCAATTATTTCACAGGAACCATTTCCAAGATCAAGGTTGAGATTAATAACATCTGTTTCAAATTTCAACTCTTTCAAACTTTGATTATTTTATGATAGCAGCCTTAGTAGGAGAACAGTGCAATCCGACCATTGACCCTGTCAGCTTGTGAATATTGATGGAGGTTGTTGCAGTGACATTATGGAAATTACATGGACATGTACTTGCTATATTGACTCACTTATGTTGGCCTATTTAGTTTACACATTTAATTTATTACCTGCATGTCTATTATTGGTAATGTACGTGAAATTGTTATCTGGGGGTTTACTTTGCATTTGTGATGATACATTGTTGACTAATAATTTTCCTATCCATAAAAATTTCACATGTTTCTATTGGTTAGTTAGTCTACACTGCGGGCCAAAAGTGTTTGCAAATATAAAAAATAGCTGTAATGCGGTTCTATTTTCTCATAAATTAAATGTTGGGGGTTAATTTATTGCCAAAAAAATATAAAATAAGGTTATGAACACTATATAATATTTTGCATTTAATGTCAAGAACTATCACATTTTTTACTTTTTCTTAAAATAAGTGGGCCGAAAGAGTTTGCAAAAGTTTATTTAAACCAAAATTAACCCTTGAAACATAAAACTTATACCATAATTTAACAAAAAAGTAACATATTAACGAAATTTGCGCGTGAACTTGAAAAAAAATTATATTTCATTAACATTTAACATGAAATCCACTTTCTTCCATTTTTCAGCAGCTCTACCAGTCTTCTATCTACTGAAGAAGTTAACCTTTGGACCACTTCGTGCGATATTTGAGCTGTGTTGAATCGCCTTCCATAGATCTTGTTTGCTGGTAAATTTACGCCCATTTTCATGCACCTTCCGCTTTATGATAGACCAAAAGCTTTCAAACGGACTCAAGTCCGGAATTCTGAGGAGGCCAATCCATGGGCCGTTCCCCAGTTATGCCGTGATCTGCCAGTGAACCTTTGGTGAAGCGAGAAGCGTGACTTGGGGCATTGTCTTGCTGGAAGATGATATTCTGTCTAATGTCATCAGTCTGAGAATTTAACCAAGGCAGAAAATTCTTTTCCAAAAATGAACAATAATTTGCAGAATTCATCTTAAGGCCCTCTGGAACGAGAAAAGGCCCAACAACTTGGTTGCCGATTATTCCAGCCCAAATCATTATGCCACCTCCTCCCTGTTGCCTTTTGTAGCGCAGATGAGGAGTTGCACCTTTTCGAAGCCATCCTTTGCTCCAACCATCTGGACCATCTAATGTTGCTCGGGCCTCATCTGACCAAAGTACTTTTGAAATTCGGTCTTAAGATATGTTGTAGCCCATAACATTAGTTTGTTGGCATTCGCTTCACTCAAAGGAGGGCATTTGAATGGTGACCTGATCCTCCATTTTCTTCAGGATCCGATTTCTTGTCCTTTTTGATACTTCTGTAACGCCTGCTTTGTCAAAAATCGTCTTGCTAGTGCTATGAGGGTTCTGTGATAAAGATCTTTTAATTTTCCTCAAATCCCTGCTTGTGTTTACACTTGGCCGCCCCTTTTTATGTTTCTTTCTTTCAACCTTACCGTCATTGACAAATCTCTTCACAGTTCGGTGATCTCGTTTGAGAATTTTTGAAATTTCCAATGTAGACTTGTTATCTGCAAGAAGTGTAACAATTTCTTCTTTCTTTTGCCATTAGCATCTGTTCTTTGGCCATAATTGTTATTTTTTAATAATTTTCAAACACTTTTGGCTCACTTTAAAATGTAAAAATCTGAAACAAACGAAAATTAATGAAAGTTTTTATATTCAAAGTACCTAATAATGACCTGTAATTGTTTATCATATATGAAGAACCATTATATTTAACATATTACTAGAAATTTAGAAAAATATTGGGCAAACACTCTCTTGCAAACACTTTTGGCCCGCACTGTATGTACAATTTTGCTATTTTCTATACATTACATGCAAAGGATTATATTCCTGCTTTTCAAATGCATTGCTATTTTTAATTGTAAAAAATTTCATGTGTTTCAAATGATTAATATCTATAATCATAGTATAAATCATTTTTCAGGAAGTCTGTACATTACATGCAAGGAGTTACGTTTTGTTTTTCAAATACACTGCGATTTCATTGTGAAAATTCCATATGTTTAATTCATTTTTTCACTAATACAAAACGGAAAAAATATTTGCCATACTAAAGCATTACAGGCGTATAAAATATATATTTACATTATAAAGACAATTTTGTTTTCTGAAAAATTATACATGTGACGTTATTAGTAGGATTTATACATATAAATGCTTTCATTAATACACTCTTATGATATTAGTTATACACAATGGTATTTTCTCTGCATTTATTTTTGGTTTATACAAATTTTCAGGTGATGTAAATGTTTGTCACTTTGCATATTTTTCTGTATATTTAGCTTATGTCTCTTGTGTTGCTGTATACATTACATGGCTTTTCTGCTTTTATAGCTTTAATGTACATATTCCTTATCTGTCCATATTGTAGTTGGTATAGAAATGATAACACACTCATTATTCACCGCCTTGGAGCTAATGTCGATTTTTTCCAATCACTTGATATGATTTCCAATTGTTAAACTAGTCACAATTCCATGTTGAGATCACCTAAACATACAAATGCTTGTAAATGAATAGTAAATAATATATGCAAAAATACATGTGCATGGTATTTAAAAAATGGATTGCAAAGATTTTTGAGAAAATTACAAAATAATAATTTATAGTGAAAATCAATTTCTATAAAATCGCCTAACTGTGGTATAAACTTTAATACGACCTGGAAAATTTAATGCATATCCGCTTGATATAATCCAAATGACACAACAAAGCAAAAATCAATATGTAAAAGTTATAGCTTCAATAAGCTACTAGTTAAATACTAGAAAATTTAAAATGCTTTCTGTTAGTTTAAGACAGACGCTAGTAATTAAAAGTAGATTAAAATCCATTGTGTAACTTCATTACAATTATATATATAAATGTACCAAGAGGTTTTCATGGTAAACCTGAGAACACAGCATGACATGCGACCATGTGATTACATGGTAACAACCAGTGACCAACACTTGCAATTAAACAAAATATTCAACATAGCAAAAATCAATATTTAGAATTTAGTTTGAAGCTGATATTTAAAATCATGCCCCATTAATTATTATAACAGGAGATATACAATTAAATGCTGGCCCAATCTTAGATGAATGTAATCTTAAAAATTTAGCGAATCATTATCTTAACGCCAGAAGTCTGAATTCAAATAGAAATCACTTTCTTAAAATTGCTACTCAATTTGTTTCAAATTCAACTTGGTTAAACAACAAAATTAAGCCAAATTTGTTCAATCCAGACCCAGTAATCTTTGATGTTTTTGTTAAAAATAGGGATAGTAGAGGTGGTGATCTTATGATTATTGTACCAAAAGAATTAAATCCAATACGAAAAAAAATCTTGCATCCGATTATTCTGTTTTTGAATCTTTATGGATTGAAATTAAATCACCTACAAATTCCTCCGAACATGAAATAATTTGTGACTTATAATCCAAATAAGAATTTTTTTGTAGAATATACAAAGTATAAATGCGATGAAATTTCAAATATTCCTAATAATAACTATTCCCTAAACATATTAGGTGACTTTAATATAAATTATTTCAGTTTTTTGAAAAAATGCATTGAATGAACTATGCACTATTTTTAACTTAAAAATTATCAACACTCAGACTCCCACTAGAAGAACGACATTAATTGACTATTTTTTATGTAATTCAGAAACTATATATAAACCTTTAATCCTCGAATCTTTCAGTGATCATGCACTCTGCATTTATATTAGTACACATCATGCTAAGTTATCTAAATTTAAAACGATTTATACTAAGGATTTCAAAAACTATTCAGATTAAATCATGGAAAATTTACTTAAAAATATTCTATTCGACTATATTTTTACTCTAAAATCTGATTCACACATGTTAAATTGCATTGTCGCACAGATCAATCAAGCGCTAAGCAAGTTAGCATCACTAAAGTCCCACCGAGAAATTAACAAATCACGGCGATTTAACTTACTGCAACTGATAATCAACTAATTAAGAACACGATGAACATAAAGCAGAAACTCTTTGACCTAGTTAAGTCCAACCATACTGAGATAAATAAAATTGGACAAATTACGAAAGATCAAAAAAATTAATTAAAGACCTACGCACAAAAAATACATCATTAAAACAACGTCGATTTTTTGAAAACTTAAACTCTTCTAAACAAAAGTGGAAATTTTTAAACCGTTTTATTGAATTCCTCTATCAAAACTTAAGCAATCAAATTGTAAATCTACGTTTCAATATAAAAGAATTACAAACTATTGTACGGGAAACTTAGACGTTAATAAATCTTCAGGTTCGACTCACTTACCTTACTTTATAATTAAAAAATTTTTCATGTATTTGGTGACAATTTACCATTTGCATTTAATCAATGTATAGTTGAAAACGAATTTCCGGAGATACTGAAAATTTCAGATATAACACCTCCGTATAACAATAGAGATCCCCTTATCACTAAAAATTATAGGCCAATTTCAATAACGCATCCTTTTAGTAAGCTATTTGAAAGGTTCTGCACATTCAAATCAATCAATATCTTAATCTAAGAATATTTTATCATCCAAACAATATGGTTTTCGCGCTAAACATAATACAAGTGATGCAATTATTTCAATTACTGAAAAAATACCCGCTAATAAATCTTAAATTATGAGTTTCTTAAAAAATAGAAAACAACTTGCATTAATGAATTACATGAAATCTGATTACATTACAACTGATCGAGGAGTACCTCAAGGCACAGTACTAGGGCCTATTCTATTTGCATTATATGTAAATGACATTATTAAACATGTAGACCATAGTAACATTTATCAATTTGCTGATGACACGTGTCTAATAAATACAGATAAAATGCATTTGGGGCCACAAAAAATTTGCCTAGTGATATTGAAAATCTTTCTGGGTATTTCACATCCAATCAATTAAAAATTAATGTTGAAAAAACTCAATTCATTATATTTACCTCCAATGCTGTAAAAGAAATAACAAACAAAATTGAATTAATTGTAAACTGTGTTTTGATAAAACAAAATGATCATGTTACATATTTAGGTGTTGATATTGACAAAGATTTAAAATTTGATAAATTTCTCTTAAAATGATACATAAAATGGCTTCTGGCGTTAGATACTTATACCACTTCAGAAATTTTGGACCAGATTATCACGATCAATTATTACATGCCTTTTGTTTATCGCAATTACATTATTGTTCATTTTTATTTATACATTTTAATTCAAAAAGCCGCTATTTATTATGTTAGAAAATTGCGTTGGCTAGGCGTTTATACTTTTGGGGTTTGTGTTTCTAGTAACGATTTATTTGTGCAGTCACGTACTAGTGGAATTTTTCCCAAAAAGATAATTTTTACCTAGCAATTTAATTTTCCGGTACTGTCGAATTCTGGAACAAAAATATTCTAGCGACAGCTCTTATCTCTGACAATTTACCAAAAATAAGATTAAACTCTCTATGTTAATTTAACTCTTATTCAAACAACGTATTTTACTAAATCCACTAAAACTTTTAAGCAGAAACGTTCCTTCTGTAACAAGTTAAAGAATTTTATCAAATTAGAATTCTACCAGGATGAAAATAACAATTATCTGATTTGAACAATTTACCACAATTATTCAAAGAGCTTAAACAAACAATAAAATAAAGTGTTAAAGTAATTGCAATAAACTATTTAACATAACTTAAGTGTGAAAAACAATACTTATAAAAACGACTTTATTTTAACTTACTAGTTAATAATAACCAAAATCTGCAATAGCAAACAAATATACTACAAACTTAGTAGGCTAAAGAATTTAGAAATTCGGAACTAACTTACTTAGCAATCTGACAGCAAAACTTGCCAAAAACTTTGACTACCACTTTAACCAGTTTAAGCCAACCAATTTAACAGCAAAACTGACAGCGTCTCGTGCTGACCTCTTCTCTTCTAAATGCAAGACTGGACAGTGTTTCGTCTTACTCTCCTGCGGGGTCTAACAACTCGTGTTCGTGTCCTCCTATTTATGCCGTAAGTACAGCCTCCTCGTGGTGATTGGATGTGGATCCATTGACGTCATCATCTTCCTGGTGGGCATTGTAATTTTACTTCGTATCAATTTTCCGGACTTGCTGGCTACCTTCTGGNATAAAATCGCAAATATAAAACTTTAAGGCAAGGATAGCTAAAAAGAAAATTAAGTCACATTATTTGAAAACAACTAATGACATCATATGGGCTAATCTCCTACAAGAAAAAATCTGCTACTATGACGTCTCCAAAAGGGTGGAAATCGTGACAATGATTTGTTCTGATATTAATAATCTGGATCAAGTGATGGAGGAACTCATTATGAACAACATAAACTTCTTATATAAAAATACCAACCATCATCAGTCGTTAACATCCATGTTCCAGTTCTTTTTCCCTGAAGTGAAACTCGACACTTCCATGGCTCACACATCAGATACTGACACAAATGTTAGAAAATTGCGTTGGCCAGGTGTTTATACTTTTGGGGTTTGTATTTCTAATAACGTTTTATTTTTGCAGTCACGGGTTAGTGGAATTTCTCCCAAAAAGATATTTATTACCTAGCAAGTTAATTTTCTGTACTGTCGAATTCTGGAAATACTATTCTAGCGACAGCTCTTATTCCTGAAAATTTATCAAAAATAAGATTAATTTCTCTCACTGTTACTTTAGCTTTTAGTACCCCGACTGTACGTTTATTGAGCCACTGAAACTATTAAGCGGAAATGTGTATTTAATACCTCGCGAAAGAATTTTACCCTCTTAGAAATTAACTGCTAATAGAGCGATTCCTTAATTCGATGGAATAATTTACCGTTATTTTTCCTAAAGGTTGGACTATGAATCAACTACCAAATGGCTAGGAGTGGAAATTTCCCTAATACAAACAGGCGAGTATTTTACCTCGATTTACTTAAGATGTATTAATAGCAAAGTATATGTACAGCAACTAAAGTTGAGAGCACTCTTTTATTTTAAAGCAAGCTAGTCAATGGTAATGCAAACCGGGGGAAAACAATTGAATAAATACGCACAAAGTTAATAAGCTATCAGGACCCTCAAGGTTAAAAATACCTACTCTAAGATCTCAGAACACGGAGGTGAAGTTTGAAGCGATTGTAGTTGGCTCTTGAACCCAACTGTTTTAGCGAAGAATCTGAGATGTGATCGAGTACCAACAACTTATCTTGTTGGAGAGGAATCTGTGAGCAAGAAGAACTGAACTTTTACTTGGCGATCGAAGTTGGATACCACAACGTTCCGAACTTCCTCTTCTGTTTTTTTTGACGACTCGTGTTCATGTCCTCCTATTTATGCTGTAAGCCCAGGTTCCTCGTGGTGATTGGATGTGGTTCCATTGACGTCATTCTCTTCCCGGTGGGCTTTGAAATTTTACTTCGTATCGCCTTCTCAGACCTGCTGACTGCCTCTTCTAATGAAAATTTCCCTTGAGCAGCTGTTCGTCACTGAATTTTCATCCTAATGAGGAAACTGGGGGCGGTGTTTCCGTTTGAACTGGTTCAACCAGCGGTGAACTGAGGCTGATTAATCATTCCGAATTTAATTGAATTTCTAAACTTAAAAGGAAATATGCCCGATAGCCTATTAAGATAAATAACTATCCGAAACCTAATTAAACGCTCTAGCGCACTAAAAGGAGTTTACAATTTCGGTAAAAATAAAATAATTTACATTTCCAAATAATAAAATTTATAAGCACACACACATATGTTTAAACGAATGCCATCGAATTTTCTGACATTCCCCATCACCAGGACACAGCTACCAGCAAAGTCCGATACGAGATTGAAGAAAATTTTGAGTCTATGACATCCCAGACATGCAGTATACAGTCTATAGTTTATAGTTCTTTCGTGAAATTGCATTGCAGAAAAGTCTATGAGTCTTTGAACACGACATCTACCAGGTATCCATGCACGACCATGCAGCGAAAAAGTCTAAAGTTTATGTAGTTGTTACTTGAGGAACCGTTGGGTAATGGTTGTTAGGCGGTACAGACATGACAGGCCTAGCAAAACGAGGTAACGTATCTTCGTCACGGTTCCAATGAGAGAGCACACTTTCTTTGAGCACGCAGAGTTTAGAGCTTTTCTTCTTCTCCTGCTTTTCTTCCCAATTTCCGTGATTTTCTTCATCCGTGATTACAACTAGACGGGATGATCCTTTGAGACCATGTAGGTGTCGCAACGGGTTTTGGAGTATCGCGAACAGTTTCTTTCGTACGAGACATCCCAGCGTAAGAGCAGATAAGAGTCCAAAGCTAACAGTCATTACAGGTATGAATAGCGAAAATTTCCAAGGGGTATAACCATCCAATTCTTCTGGTGACAGAATTTTTGCGTTGGCCAGAGAAGCTCCAATTGGCTTGGCGATTTCCTGCCAGTCTTCTGCTGATTCCAGGTGAAGGCGGGGGTTCGCTTTTACGTGTAGTTGAACCTTTTCTATTAGACTCTGGTGAGCTTGAAACGTACTGAGATATGGTTGTTTTGGAACTCCAGGGAATGCATCATAAATTCCTTGTAATGGTTTGGGAATTTGGACATCGACGCGTTGATAGCCTAGCTTTTGACAGGTGTTTCGGTTTGCACGCATAATTAGACTAACTCCTTCGATAACTTGATTGCAGGCGAGGGTCAGAATACAAGCACGACAAGCGGGAATACGATTTGGTAGAAATTTCTTTTCTGACGACGAATTTGTTAAAGTCATTGTGGTAGGAGGACTGACGAATAACCATCTTCCATAGTCTAAATTCACCGCTTTTTCCGTTAATGGTGGTGGCAACACCTTGGTCTTGCATCG
>CABFPE010000178.1:889141-903041 GCA_900660155.1 Hofstenia miamia | reverse complement strand
CTCTTCTCTTCCCACAATTTCTTCAATTCCGTAGCCACCAATACAAACTTCTCATCCGTTTTAGTGTACAAGATATTTAGGTTTTTGGTGTTGCTATTTCCTTGGACCAAAACATCCTTGATGTTTCTTTTCAAGTCCGCAGTTTCTTTACATTGACTAATCCAACATCTAACTGGGTCCGACATAGCTGCACCCAATCCCAAGCTTCCCAAGATGCCCAAGTAATTTTTCATCTCTTCCGAGTATGCACAGACTGTAATTCCTGATCTGGTAAGCGTAAGCCAGTTCGAAAGGCTTTGAGGTTGGTTAACTTCGCATTTATAAGTGCTGTCCAGTTCTGTCGATCAAGAATTGGCGCTATAATTTCACACTCGAAAAATCCGTGATTAATTTTCTTCTGCAAAACTTCTTTGACGGATTCGATGCTTTCCCAAATTTTTCTCTTCTCTTCCCACAATTTCTTCAATTCCGTAGCCACCAATACAAACTTCTCATCCGTTTTAGTGTACAAGATATTTAGGTTTTTGGTGTTGCTATTTCCTTGGACCAAAACATCCTTGATGTTTCTTATTAAGTCCTCAGTTTCTTTACATTGAGTAATCCAACATCTAACTGGGTCCGACATAGCTGCACCCAATCCCAAGCTTCCCAAGATGCCCAAGTAATTTTTCATCTCTTCCGAGTATGCACAGACTGTAATTCCTGATCTGGTAAGCTTTCTGGAACTAATAATCGTGTGTCCGCTTGTAACTGTTGTAACTCCTGTTCGATTGCATGTCCTTCGGCATTCATGACGTCGAGAACCCAGTTCAGCTTGTCTTTTTCAGAGAGAGTTGTTTTCTTGCACGACGGGAATGTTTTATAAGTGGAAGAGTAGGTGATCATCTCTCTCGGTTTTTCAGGTGTAAAGTTCATGGCAGGGAATGGTATGAGAAATTCTACCATCTTCCAACGTTCCGTTTGGGTGACTTCGTACATTCGGTTGAACAGAACTCCACTGGTAATCTGAGTTGAAGTTTCCGCCAACATCCTGAGGAAGACAACAGTAAACAGAAAAATAGCCATCTTTTTTCTAAAGAAGTTGTGGTAACATTAGCCAACGTTTAACTGATGTTTGAATTATGTATTACGAGTTTAACACAACCATTTAGAAAATTCAGAACCTTACTATTTTTAGTTTAGGCAGCTCAGGGCTAATATATGGCAATAAAGTTATGCGTCTGAATTTTCTAAGCCCTACGGAGTATTTTCCAAAAATCGTTTCCAATCTGCTGCAATTTCATTTTGCACGGCTGTTGGTAACAGTTTCCAATGATCCGAAGGGAATCCATCGTACTTAGTGGAAAACTGGGCGTACCTTCTCACCAACTGCTGCTGCTCGACCGCATAGAAGCGAGTGCTGGCCCAGACGTCCTCTTGAGGTAACTGACTAGATCCCTTCTTCATGATCTCCTCTAGCTTTTGGAAAACAGATAAATTCATTTGTCGAAATTGGTATACGATTTCCGCAACTTTCAGGGTGACTTTCGCATCATAGTGGCTGTCGTGAGGGGAGAGACCTTGATCGAGTAGATGTTTAACGTATTCGGGGCAGATGGTATTAGCCAAGGTAGTAAGAGAGAAAGAAGGAAACTCAGCAGAGACTACACCCAACAGTTTTTCTTCTTCGATGACGACTGGAGTGGACAACTTCAGGCTCAACATTGCAGCTGATTCCAGACGCCACGTGATATCATAAATGAGAAGTCCTAGCTGGTGAAGTCCAAGCATGGGGCAATCTTGCGTTCCGTTGAACAACACCAGGACTTTTTCTGGATCTTCTCGCAGAAAATCTTTGTTGTGTCCAGGATGGTGAGTGGACACAAGAAATTCCGGTTGAGTGTTGGTCCCATTCAACTTGCATAGAGATGTACAATCCAGAGGAACCATTTCCTTTGCGGTGCCACTTCTCTTCACACTAGGCATGGAAGATCGAGCGATCTCAAATAGCTGTAATGGAATCGAATCGAAGTCAATCTGTGCACCTACAAATTCCAAGTCTACTGCTAGCCATTTAGTGTTTCCTTCCAAAGACATAGCCTTGACAGCCTGAATGTATTTCTGAGTAATTGTTTTTGGACGCTTGATATCGTTGAGGAATTTCTCGTATAAAAACTCAGTGTTGAGGGAGTTGATTTCCGCAGGCAAAGTAAAGAGGCATTGGTATTCCCAGTCCAACTCTTCAATGGGGAGGGAGGAGAAAGAGGCGATAGCTTTTCTATGAGGATCCGCCTTTTTAATGGGAAGCGATGAGGGTGGAGGGAATATACGAGCCTGTGCAAATTTCCTTCAGAGCTTCTTCATCTGTGAGGCCTTCCATCAGCTCCTAAATCTTATTCGGGACTGGCGTCCGCGATTTCTCGACATTTCTCTAAAAGACAGTACCGAGATGACATTAGTACCCACAGTTATCTGCAAGTTCAAGTTATTAATAGAAAATGCATCCAGATATAAAAACGATTTTACTGTTACAAGATTTTTCGTCCCCAAATTATGTATTCCTCGAATGGGGAACGTAAAACATCATTTACTGAATTTATAAGTCCAGAATTTTGTTCAACTGCTACTTTGCTCAAATTGAAGGTGACAACCAATTCTACGAACGTTGTTTGATCGCCCTACTGATTGTTTCACAGTAATGTGTTATTAAAAGAAAAGATTTACTACAGAACTGCGTACCCAAAGTTTTCAGCTTTAAATGATTTAAACAGAATGTATTTTGAAAATGGTTTTTACTAATTTCTTTGCCCTATCATAATTTTCGTAATATACTGGTGTTAATAAGATACGGTTCTTTTAGATGTCTACATAAGTTTTTGAGAGAACCGACCAGTGGTTATTTAAAAAAAACTCTTCATTCACTATTAAAGATAATAAGTATACATGCTGCTTAAGTGAATTACTTTTTGAAAGTTATTTTACGACTAATGTTGACAAAATCATGCAAGTGTTTTATCTCTTTTTCTCTTCTTTTTCCAGAGGTACCCACCGATGCACCTTGACCCAGATCCAGGGGTGTGGAGGGTACATGCCCCTCCCCCTGCCGCGGTTATCTCTTATATACGTCACTTCCGGTGGGTAACCCATCGCCGGCATGCCTCCTCTCCTTTGATGCATCTTCGATTGTTTGACTCTAATTTAGAATTTATTTTCACTTAACCATACATTAAGAAGTTAATTAACCCGACCTACAGTTTTCTTGCCTACGTGTGGTTGCACTCTGATACTTAATTTAAATTTTCCATACATGCTCCCATTTATTAACGAAGCTAATTCAAAATTACATGTAAAAAAGTAGACCTTGACATAAAACACCAAAAAAAAACTATTTATTTACTCTCTATTTTCACAGTTTTTTTTATGTAGCAGCGGACTATTCGGAAGCGGAGAGGGGCCTCTATATATTGCATCTCCCACTGCTCCATAGCGGTCACCCGCATGCGCGCCACCTCCCGTCTCTTTCGTAAATGTACCCGTTTCAGAGGGATTACAATCTTTTTGTCGAACATCTCTAAATAAACAGAATCCATAATTTACAAAATGGCCCTTGTTACATTCACTTATGGCCAGGATAATGTCATGCCGTAGCGGTCAGGGGCTCGGCGCTCCCGCGTGGGATAAGGCTCCCTGCCTAAGTTAGCTTCTAAGTTAGTTTCTTGAGTCTCTCGCGGAATCCAGATAGGCTCCGGGACGGGACTGCATGGGGGACTGTGATTAGGAGAAAGGTTTGGTAGTGTTTCTACCTGTTGCCAAAGAATATTTTCGTCTTCTGAATCACTACTTAACTCGAGTTCATCCGGGTCTACCGCAGGGTTATTTGTATTGACAGGTTGTTTGTAAGGTTTAAGTCGATTAATGTGAACAATTAGAGGCCGTTTTTTGGATAATTTACGTTTTTGATTTGTACGTTTACATCATTCAATATTTTGATAACCTCGTATGGCCCTGAATAAGGTTGATGTAATTTCCGAGCTAAACCAGGCTTTACCACAGGGTGATATAGCCACACTTTATCCCCGACATTAAATTCCTGAAACCTTACTTTTCTATTATAAAAGTCGCACATTTGTTCCTGCACTTTACCCGTTTTCTCAAAAACTGATTTTTGCATAATGCTCAAATTTAACCTAAGATCTAGGATGTACTGATGTACGTTGTCATAACGAGTATTTTGTCCGTCTGACTCTGGTAGAAGTAATTGCACTGGTATACGGGCTTTTCGACCGAACATTGCTTGAAATGGAGATATCCCTATTGTTTTCTGTTGACTTGTATTGTACGCAAAACACGCGTTTTCTAAATGTTCGTCCCAGTCACTCTGGTCGTCCTTAATGTACTTAGAAACAATGTCAATTAGAGTTTGGTTCCACCTCTCAGTCTGTCCATTACATTGAGGATGAAAGGCAGTGGTTTTCAATTTCTTAATATCGAGTAAGAAACAGAGTTGATACATGAGATTACTTTCAAAGTTTTTGCCCTGGTCGGTCAGAATGTAGTCCGGAAGGCCAAAAATAGTGAACACTCGCTTTACTAGTGTCCTAGCGGTCGTTTCTGCAGATGAGTCAGGCAAAGCAAAAGCAAAGGTAAATTTTGTGAACAAATCAACCATGGTAAGTACCCACTTATTCCCGCGGTCGGTTTTGGGTAATGGCCCCATAAAATCGAGACTTAAAACTTCAAACACATAACCTACCTTAATTGTTTTCAAGGGCGCCCTAACCTCAGGCTGCGGAAACTTTCTTGCCCCACATTTACCACATTTATTTATCCATGACAGAATATCACTCGCCTGTCCTGGCCAAAAATATAATTCCTTAACCCTTGCCATAGTTTTATTTTGACCAAGATGACCTCCTGTTGGAGATTGGTGAACAGAACTTAAGACTTGATTGACGTACACTCGTGGGACAATTAATTTAGGTTGACCTATACCTATTTTTAAGTAAAGAATTTTATCTTCTACATGTAATAATTCCCACTTTGACCAATATACATACGAGTCCCTAGGGGAGCCTGTTAGCTCTTCTCGAGGCGGTTTTACATGTTTATTATCTTCCACTAACATTTTATAAATTATCGCAATACCCGGGTCGTCTTTTTGGGCGTCTCTAAATTTTTCTTTTTCCTCGTACCCAAGTTTTAATGAGAATGTCAGCATAGCTCTAGGGTCGTCAATGTCTTCTTGGTCGTCCTTATGATGAGTGTCTAACCTACTTAATGCATCAGCGTTTTGATGCTTAGCGCCAGGTCTATGGACAATCTCAAAATTAAACTCAGCTAGAAAAGCCATCCAGCGAAAAATCTGAGCCGAGGGCTCTTTAAAATTTGATAACCACCGTAAGCTAGAATGATCAGAAATTATTGTGAATTTGCGGCCATACAAATAATGACGAAATTTCCTTACGGCCCACACTACACTAAATAACTCTTTTTTCGTAGTGGAATAATTCAACTCAGCTCCGTGTAATGTTTTGCTTGCATACGCTATGGGGTTCTCTCGGTCCCCTGTTTTCTGAGCTAAAACTGCTCCTAAAGCCACATTAGAGGCATCACATGATACTAGAAAGTCCTTATCAAAGTCAGGGTATTCCAAGACCGGTGCTGTTGTTAATTTTAATTTCAAAGCCTCAAATGCTTCTTGTTGACTTTCTCCCCATAAATATTTTTGCTCTTTTCTCAATAACAAAGTTAAGGGAGCCGCAATGTTAGCATAGTTTGGAACAAACCTACGATAATATCCCGTGAGCCCTAAAAAACTTCTCAGCTGTGTTAAATTTTTCGGCGCTATCACTTGTTCCACAGCTGCGATTTTCCCAGGATCGCATTCTACTCCGTTCTCAGAGACTTGATGACCTAAAAACGTCACTTGCTTATGAAAAAACACACATTTAGCGGAACACAGCCGTAGCCCAGCCCGTCTTAATCTCAACGCAACCTCACCGAAATTTTCCATTGTTTGTTCAAAAGTTTGACCGAAAACTAGGATGTCGTCTAAATAAACTACGCATGCCTTATATAATAGTTCTTCTAGAATGTGATTCATTAGTCGTTGAAAAGCACTTGGGGCGACATTGATCCCGAAAGGGACGGCGTTATATTCGTAGTGACCGTTAGGTGTTGAAAAAGCGGTTTTTGGGGTGTCCTTTGGTAATATTTTCATTTGGTGATACCCACTTACCAAGTCTAATGTAATAAAGTATTTGCAGCGCCCAATCCCGTCCAGCACATCATCAATACGCGGAAGCGGATATGCCGATAGCTCAACTAGTTTCTTATTTACTGTTGCCCGATAGTCTACACAGACCCTTAATTTGCCACTTTTTCGCCTGACAAAAACTAACGGAGAGTTCCATGGACTGAAAGATTTTTTTATTACCCCTAATTTCAGGAGAGAGTTAATTTGCTCATTAAGTTCTTCTAAGTAAGCTGGTGGTATACGCCGAGGGCGGATATTAACGGGGATATTATCCACCGTGGGAAGTTCTAATGGAATTAAGTCACAACTCCCTAATTCTTCGGAGTTTAGAGCAAATACATCCTCAAACGCAATAATTTGTTTTAAAAATGTTTGCTTTTCACCAGTTGAGAGTGGAATTTCGTGAAAGTTAATTTTTTTGAGGATCTCCTGGACCCTAGGAGGAATAACAGTTGTTACACTAAGTTCATTTTGAAAATTTTTTTTAACTGAGGAGATTTTAAAGCAAAATTAACGAAGTCCCGTAATTTACTTTGGTGTTGACCTGGGTTAATAATGTCAACGGTTTCTGTCAAATAATTATTTGAGTCAAAGTGGTAACTATCAGACTCATTACAAAAATAGACGCGATTGGTTGAAAAGTCAATTGCCCCTTTCCATTCCATTAATATATCGCACCCCAGAATAAATTTTTCATCTATGCCTGAAATTACATATAAACATGCCCCGACCTTTCCCGATCTCAGCTCGACCTGGACGGTTGTCTTCCCTAATACATTTAATGATTGCCCATTTGCAGCAAAAATTTCCACTTTTTCATCATTGTTAACCCTTAACGGTAATTTCTCTACTAAATTTTCACTGATTAGCGAGACCGGACTCCCAGAGTCCACTAAGATCTTGGTCTCCAGCTCATTAACTTTAAGCGTAATATAGACAAGCGAATTCAAATAGTGAGTAAAAACTTTAGGGGCAGGTTTAGTTTTACCTGCCAGATCATCGCCCCATTTTCTTGATCTGGCGTTCCCTAGTTTAAATTACCGTTCTTAGCCTCGAAATTTGGACAAGCCCTGGCTAGGTGTCCCTTGTTAAGACATTTATAGCATGTTACGGTGCTAAAGTCAAAGGCTTTTTGATTAGAATTACCAGATATTTTATGCTCGAAAAGTTTGTCTATTTTAGAGGCTAAAAATTTGATTTGAGTGGTCAAGTTAGACAGCTCATTTTCAGCAGATGATTGCATTAAAGTGTGGATTTTGGTTGGCTTGGATTTTTGTTTGATTTCTCGCCTTGTCATGATGTCTATGAATGGCTACTGGCAATTGCTTCAATAAAAAACGTCTTTGCCAAAGTGGCATTAATCACATCGATGGGGATTAAAGGATAAGCTTTCACAGTTAGGCGAAAAATATCTTTATTAAGTTCAATAAGAGATTAGTTTGCATTTTGCCTGCGATTTCTTAATAAAGTTTAATTAGTGACCGTTAGCACATTGATAACTTTTCCGTTTAATAAATTGTTTAACTTGTCACAATAGTCCATAATGACACCAAATTTTCTGACAGTGAATTTTATTTAGATTGTCTATTTTTGTTGATTCCACAAAACTTTGAAAGAGAATTTTTTTCGATTATATATTTTTGTGGATTCCACATAACTTCAGAATGAAATTTTATTTCGTTTCTCTATTTTTGTGGATTCCACAAAACTTTAGAAGAGAATTGTTTAACTTGTTAATTATTTTTGTGGATTCCACAAAATATTTGAAATTTTTCAAACTAAAATATTAATAATAAAAATGGAAAATGTGATTTATTCCATTTTTATGTGACTCTATGTTAAAAGTAATTAAGATGATAATTAATTTATAATTCATTTCTAATCAAGTTTCAATTCGATCTGAATTCTTCTTTGACTGACTATTCTTTTTTTAGCAGGTTAGTTAGTTTTGGATTATGCTACATAAATGTAATATGTCATATGAACAACTGTTACTGATTGTGGTTCAAGTAAATCCTAAATCATAAATAGAAATTACGTCTTGCGAATTTTTTAACAAATCTAATTTTGAATAGTGAGAAATTAATTTTTTGAAAATATAAAGCATTTTCGAAGAATATCAATATACATTAAATAATCATTTGTTTAATAATTTCGTTTTTTGAAACACTCGAAAACAAATAATCCATTCAAAACGCGTGCAATAAAGTTCTTGCTATTTGACGTTTTAATGTTTAACCAATAATATTTTCAATACATTACATGTAAATTTGTATAATGCTAGATACCGATACCGCAGTCTTTGAGTGATACGAAGAAAACCTACTTCCAAAATTTTTATACCACTGGTCCCTACCCCTTAGTGCAACTAAATACAATGCGTGCTGCAATAAAAACTCAGCGCATACGAGTTTTAGACATGAATGTGCCCAATAATAAGAAACTAAGTCATTAATTGAGATGATGCAATAAGTTTTAACCTATGTGACGCTAAGTTTGGTTTACAAATCAGAGTCCACTGATCTGTAATGTCAAAGTAAGTAATATGCAAAAGCGATTTCCGATTTGCTGGTGGCAAGGCTATACGTTTTTTAGTTTCAGTGTTAGTTGCGGTTTTCTATGTTCAAAAGTTTGCGTTTTTTGCAAAAAATAATTTACCCAGAAACACTAATAATTTATTAGTGGTTATATCAGCAATTTTCAAGTGTTTCTGAATTTTTTTATAAATTGTTTTATATAACCTAGAGTTCGAGTATTTTTCTTGAAAAAAATTCTTCGTTCAATCGAGTTTTTTCAAATTCAACGTGTTTTAGGGTAAAAAATATTTATTTTACAATAATTCCGAGTTCTTTATGATAAAAAATAATTATTTGAGACTGATAATAAAACTGTTTTTAACTTTCCTAGTACTAGAAAAACCTAGAATTCAAATATACAATAACTTTAGTACTTGCCTTGAAAATTTTTTGCTGATACTGGTCGTAGAATAATAATAACACACCAAACAAATTTGTTTAAACAGAAATTTCAAAAATGAGTTGCAGTCATGTATCCTAATTGCACTACATTTACTAAATAAAAGAAGTTGAATTACAGTAGCTTCCATACATGTAATGTAAAATAAGGAGGTAAGTTTCAAAATCTACTGTTGTGTAACTGATATAAAAATGTAACCAATGTAATGAAAAACTAAGGATTAGTTGGTATAGTAATCTTTGTTTTGCACTACATTTCATAAGAGGCTCTTGGTTTCTGCAAAAAAGCATAATTTTCATTTGAGAAAAAAGAGATGACTGACTAATTTGGATTGCATTTGAAAATTTGGAACACATGGTAAAAATAATTAATGTTTGAAAAATTTTATATTCAAATCTAGATTAGGATAGAATGCCAATTAGTTAATTCTCTAAGTAGTAGACTACAACTTATGCCTAATACCAAATTATTAAATATATAATCATTATTGTGTTGTGGCACTGGATTCATACTCTTTCTTAATTCGAGTTTCAGTCAAAGAAAAGTAGTTTTGGCCAGACAGTGCCAATAAAACTTAACCCACTCGTTTAGAAAAAAACATTAACTTACAAGTCTACTTTTATAACTGCTCACCATGCAGGTGATCGATTCCTCGTTTTCCAGGGCTTCAGAAAATTAACAACTGCCCCTTAGTAAAATATAAATAAAGACGTTGAAACCTTATTTTTTTCGAGTTTAACCTTCAAATAACAATTAAGAAAATTCAACTATCTATGCTACAAAAACTTTTTCAATTGAAAATTTTTAGTACATTCTTTAAATCTATATATTAAAATTCCAATTTTTCTATGAGCTTGTCTATATTCATGATATTAGTGAATGTACCCTATTTTTCATCAGAGGGCCAACAATAAATTTAAATGCAAGCGAAGTTCGCTATGCAAACTGATTACCACTGTCAGAAAAATTATCTCTACATATAAATTTAATTAATGTAACACAGCTAATTAAAATTTACTTGTATTTGTTTACTTCAAAGCAATACCAAATTGGTATCGCCTTGGTTTACTTTTTTTAATTAAATAATAAAGGTGAACTAATTCTAAATAAACATAGTTTAAATAAAACAAGTAAAAACAAAAATGCATAGAACCGATTTCGGTCTAGTCAAAGTGACAAGGTATGAGTGAAACTAGAGCAAGCTTAATCCTTCTTAAAAATTAAAAACTTTAGTCATAATTTTACCTATAGGAGTTTTAAGAACTGATTACTCTGATTCTCAATCCTAAGATTGATTAAGCTTGCATATTAAATAACAGAATACCTAGAACTTCTGCAACGCGGTTAAGTTAACAATACATAATACAAATTTTCAACTAGGTTAAAAATTCCTCCTTAATACTCATTGATATTTTAACCTCAATAGCAATAAAGAATTGTTTCATCAATATGCTCTTTAGATGCTGAACATTCTTCCACATAACACCAATCAGTCATACACCTTCATGCGAAAAAATACTTTGCAGAAGCATAAAAATATTTTTAACGAATTCTTCCCAGATTAATGAAGAACAACATTCGAAAATAATTTTTTAATGCCTTGTTGAGCAAAAGAGTTCATTTTTGTAAATTTAAGGAGAAATTCAGATTCTATCACTCCAAAATGCCCCTAGCGATCTACAAAACTCGTCATGCATTAGACCGATACATTTCTTAGAAAATATTTGGCAAACCTCAGATGAAAGATGTAAGCAAAGCTGCTTCAATTATCTCATTAATCTGAAAATCTTCACTGAGAAAAATGATACAGACGAATAACTCATTATCTAGCTTATGTGGAATCAACAGCAACTGGGAAACGTGCATTTTCCCAAATATGTCAAACTTAATTGTATTTCTGAACAACAATGAAACAGAAGAGATTGAACCATGAGTACTGAATCCCTTAATATTATTTAAGTCCAGAATGACTTCATTTGTGCAAATGAACTGCAACGACGTCATTGGCAAAATTTGTGTTGATTGCGTGCTTGTGTGAATTGAACTGCATCCTTTCTACACATTTTAGTATGTATCAATTTTCATTGAAATGAATATTACGACAGTAAAGTATATTTTCCTCATATTTTGCTTGTGACCATAAAATCAAAACAGTAAAAATTATCAGGTATTACTTTAGGTCTACAAAGTTAAAATATACATATATTCATTAAATAAATAGTTTAGGAATATTAATAGCTTCAGACCTTATTTCACTAATATATCACTTTTTAAGAAATTAATTATTATTTATTGTTATTGGAAGGTCTATGCAAAATTTATCTGCATTATAGTCAATAAAAACATCATTATTGCCATATCCAGAAAATTTTGACAACTCATTTACTGTTAAAATTATCTACATCACCAATATTCAAAAGCAATTGGAGCGCCGGCTACATGCAATTGAAGAACTCAAAAATATGGATTTGTGATGCAGCAAATGGCTACGATCTTTATGGAATTCCACATGCTGAATGTGATGGTTCAAGGGCAAACTTTCTAGAAAAAACCATTGTTTGAACTGACAAAGCAATTTTATTAGTTATTAAAATGGTTATGTTTAGTGAGACTTTACGTCTCATGAGTTGATCACCGAGCTTCTGAAGAATAGTCTAACATGTAAAGGGACTACTATGTCTAAATGTCAAGATGTTTTTCGGTATTACGTATCGGAATTAGTTTAGTCTCATATTGTCTGAAAAAAGGATTTATGTTGATGAGCTTCTTAAAATGAAAAATGACGTACATTCAACATGAGAAGATAAATTGCCGATTGTGATCAACGATTATAGATACTTTTCATGTAAACAAATACCTAATCAATGCACATTGGTCTACACCTTCAATATGGAAGAATTGCATTGCTAAGTGCTTACAAAATTGATAATTGAACGGATGCAGTAAATCTCACTAAACCTTTTTGAAATGTGTTGCTGAACAGTTGTCCATACATCAGAATAACAGTGAGAAAATATACTTATGTATCTTGCACAAAGTGTGTATTTAGTTATCACATGATCAAGTGTCAAGACTTCCTATGAAATTGTATGTTTCCATCTCCATTGATAGTAAACTGTTTATTTTCGTATTTCATTAATTTCGCTAATGTGCATAAAAAATATAAGAAGTTATTGAGAAGTTTGAATAAAAAAATGAAATAAAATATTGATCAAGCCTAATATAAAGTCGAGAGGACTATTAAAAATATAAAATATAAATACAAACATATAAATGGAATTGGATAATTTGCATACTTCCTATGATAGTTTTGCCTTAGTTGCAAAATCCTGAATGCTTGTTCAATAGAATCACATTGATGACCTGCATTAGTTATATCATGTAAGAAATTGTTAAGAAGCTTAAATTTAAATCTCGAAATGAGACAGACTATTTTTTGTAAAAAAATCATTTTGCCATGGATTTTTTGCAGCTAACCTATTTATAAAAATTAAACTATGTTATTGCACCTTTATTAGAATATAAAACATCTTACTAATTTTAAATTTAGTTACTCTTCTGGCAATGTGATGCCAGAATTTTCATTTTTTGAAATTAGGCATTTCAGAAAGCTACTAAAATCTCTCTGGCTAAAATCCTCATGCACATAAAAATATGCAATTCTAATTAACTTGAATTAGTTTAGCATTGCCATAGGGCAATGGATGAACTTTAAATAATTGTTGTATAAACAATTTTTTCCAATAATATTTATGCATGTTGTTTAATAAATATGGTTTTTATATTCTCAAAATGCAGATAATTGTCATATTGCATGTCAAGAGTGAATTTTCAAAATTTGCAAGCTATTTTTGTACATGTTTTTGTATATTTGAAAATTATTGCTACACTAATGAAAATACAAAATTTAACCTTCATGATACAGTAATAAATCATAATTGCAACATATCATTAACATGCATTGGTGATAAAATGAGTACTTTCTTTTGCCATATGGTAACACTTGGAAGTAAAAAATTTTAAATTTCACCAAACATTTGAATATGCTTTAACAAACTATATATGCATAATATTTTGAATACATAATATTATGTAGTTACTATATAAAATACATCAAATTTTCTATATTGTTGTGTCTATGTGTAAAATTTCTTTTTCACCTATATTGTTAGTGAACTTTTAATGGTTGAAGATATTTTGAGTCTTTGGAAAATGACCAGTCATGCATTGACACCATAGCAATTGAGTCTCTGTCTTAATGGAAATGCTATTCAGAGGATGAGGAATATGATACAATTGACAAACTCTGTTTAATGAAATAAATTGTCTATTACATCATCAGTTGAGGTAGTTGGAAAAACTTTGAGTCTTCTGAGGAATGGTGTGGAATGGCTTCTCAAAATTTTTATTGCATGCACATATATTAATATGTAATACTAATATTGTATCATAGCTTATAAAATCTTCATTATACATTATAATTAAAACAAACAACATTTTCACAAACTGTAAGCCATATCAGAACACATTTACACAATCACTTGTAGGGGAGTTCATCCAACTTTGCTTGATCAACTTAAATCACATTTACTAAGAAGGTCAGCAATTCTGCAAATACTAAAGAAAATGTTCCTTTAGATAATCTTGAAAATGTGTCAGTCCTATTGTAAGATCAAATGATATAAATAA
>CABFPE010000178.1:879020-889120 GCA_900660155.1 Hofstenia miamia | reverse complement strand
TAATACTAATATTGTATCATAGCTTATAAAATCTTCATTATACATTATAATTAAAACAAACAACATTTTCACAAACTGTAAGCCATATCAGAACACATTTACACAATCACTTGTAGGGGAGTTCATCCAACTTTGCTTGATCAACTTAAATCACATTTACTAAGAAGGTCAGCAATTCTGCAAATACTAAAGAAAATGTTCCTTTAGATAATCTTGAAAATGTATCAGTTCTATTGTAAGATCAAATGATATAAATAATTGTGCAAAAATCTACAGATTATGTTGACAAAAATTCTTATTGGTAAAGTTTCAGCTAATTGTTGACTAGAAAACTAAAAGCCTAGTAGTCAACATCAGGTCATGACTCTGGGAATATGGGTTCTATAAATCAAATTGATCAAACCCATTTAAGCACACATATAAATTAAAATAACAATAGTTGAAATAGGATAGGTAAAGCAACTTGATTATAACTAAGGTAATAATACAGTCACAATAATAAAAATATTGATCATTCTCTTGCTTTGTATTTAAGCTACTTTAAAATGATATTAAAGATAGTGAAGTTGTTAGAAAAGTTTTAGATACTTCATTTACTATTTGATTGAACAATTAGTACATGTTTTACTTATATAGCTGACAACATCTTAACCAATTTAGTAAATGCTTGTTCATCAAGTTCAAAGTCATGATTTTATACTGTCACCAAGCCTGGTTGAGAGACCAAATGCAAATCTTTCATTTTCTTTGTAAGATTAGATCAATACTAAATATCCTAAAAGTAAAATACAAAGGTTTTGATTAAATTAATAAATAGAAATTATCAGTAATTACACACTACCTTAAAACTATGTATTCTAGGTAACATAAGTTCAAACTAAAGATAAGTAAATGTAATCAACTGTAGTCACAAACTAAAGTTGTTGAACAGCACAAAATAAAATGATGATGAGGTTACTTTAACACACATTTATAACAACAAACCCATGATGGAGACCATCTTTTTGAATCAAATCTTTTACCACAGAAGGTAGGGATGAAAACTAAATAGATAAGTCTAGAACTGAGCCATGAGACACCTAGCATTTAAAAGCTGTTGTTTGCATATCATTTACACAGTATCCTTCTCAAGTAGCCAACCACTGGTGGGCCAACAGGTGGGATTGTGAGCCACTTCATGACCTACCAATGGCCTACTGGTGGCACATAGGAGGTAAACTAATTGGGCATTGGGGGATCACAACCAAGTTTGAACCTGTACCTGCAGGGTAAAAATGATAATTCAACTCAAAAGAACACCAAGCTAACAATAAAGACACTCCAATGCTGCAGGGCTGACAAAATTTGGGAAATAGCTAACAACATGAGCAGAAGGATTAAGATGTGGTTATACAACACCAACTTTGATTTGAAAGACGCACTGATTGGCAAAATGCCTGATAGAGCAGTAAAAGTGAGTGCCTACAGCTATTACCAAATTAATACATACTTTAATTTGGTTTGACTATGTATTCACTAAATTGGAATCACACTTTGCAGAAGGTAATCAAGATGTACTGTGTGCTCTTGGTGATCTGGTCTTAAAAGAACAGGCAAATGAATACAGTTTTGAGGTTTTTTTACAGCATCAACAAAACTCTTTTAATATCAGAGCATGAAATTTTTGGAAAATTTAAAGAGGGCAATCTTGATATCAAATGTAAATTGGCTGTTGATGTTTTTGGGTCCATAAAAGATAAGGATTTTATAGATTTTATTTCTCATTTCACTAGGATTATTAAAATTTTATCAGTGATCCCTGTAAAGTTGTGGTCAGCAGAATGCTCTTTTAGTTCACTGAGAAGACTGAAAACCTTTATCCTTAGCAAAATGGGTCAAGAACATCTTACTTGGCAATAATTTGCATTAAGTGTCACTACACAAGTTGTGTTCTGCAGGAGGACATGGAAAAATCATGGACATTTTTGCATCATGCAAAAATTGAAGAGTGCACTTTATTAACAACCATTTTAATAAATGTTTATTAAAGAGTTTTATTTGAGATTATTTTTTCTTTAGCAATGACATGTCCACTTACTTTTGGTTTTCTTAAAGGCATAGTGTTGCTTTTGAAACTTTTCACCCTTGTAACTCTATGAAGAACATGTGCTCCTTTGATTTTTGAACCTGAACAGGCCACTGTCCTTTAACAGTAGTTTTAGGCAATTGCATATAATTTCAGGCAAAATCTTGTAAAAATTGGGCAGCCCCGGCTAGATTTTATTGATTTATCAATGGTATATTTCACATGCTTATTAAGCTTTGCGGACATTTTCTATCTTGTTTTTCAAAATGTACATCTATTTCATGCAACTATAGTGTTTAAGTTTAGCAAAATATTTTTCTGTGGTGTATTTGGATATTACCAGAAAATGAGTTTCATGTCTATCAATTATTTTCATGTTGCATGTTTAAACATTATTACAACAAACACTTCTTAATAACTTCATCACGTGGGGTCATCATGTAATGTGCACTTTTACATTTCGTACAATTTATACACAATTGGTAAAAAATTGTTGTTTTTTCACCTCTTGCATATTTGCTTTGATCAATATTAATATATGTTGAAATACATGTCTATTCAAAATATAATGTTATACCCAAGTGTTGGTTTTTACATCTATGAATTATTTTCCTTAATACAGATTGTTGCATAATTAAAAACATTGTTACAATGAACATGTCATAACTATATTAACTGAAGCAAATACATCAGTTTGCCTAAAAAATAAAAACTTTGTCAAAAAATTAATTTTAACACTGTCAAAAAAGTTTCTTCTCATCAATAATATCACTTTGCCAAAATCCTGGAAAACAAAAATAGAAACCTCGTCAAAAAATTAATTTGTTCAATTTAGTTTTGTCAAAAATATTTCGTCGCTAGATGGCGTCCAATCGAATAACTTCATTTCCACATGGTGTTATGAGAACTTCAGGGTGTCCCAATGGGGCGGACTTCACTCCATCTTACCTACTGTTGTTGTGAATATCCTTCGAATTCTCTTTGAAATAACCAACAGTGCGGAACCAAAAACAGGATTTGTGTATATATTTATATAATATCCATTTTTGAATTAAATATACATGTACATTATATAGATAATTGTAAAACTAATGACTAGAAATTCGTCTAAAGATTATGTCAAATCTTAATATTATTATTGCTAAATTTCAATATGGATGTATTTAACTATTTCGATTAATATGTTAGATATTCTTCATTGCAATTGTTTTAGTAAAACTTAATGAATTTTAAATTATAATAATTATGCTCCATAATTATGTTAACCCTATATCAACAAATATATTTATTCTGCCTAATTCCCAAATTGCTTTAAGCACAACTAATGACAACTTTTTGATATTGGTCTAATTGATGATTTTTAGAATTTCCCTTACAAAAAGTTTTGCAAACATTTTTAAAGATTTTGTAATATGGTATTCAGTCATGGATTTTAAGTCTTAAAATTGTTTAAATAAGATATAAACGTTCGAAAGTGGGAAGGAGGACTGATTTCTATACCCAACTCTATCCACATGCACTAGGCAGACAACATGAAGAAACTTCTAATAATAATCAAAATATACAATTTTGATGAATTCGCTGTGCAAGCAATAACTAGTGAACTTAATTTGATATACGATAACGGATGAATAAATGAAAATTGTCATGTATCCACGCGATGATACATGATAAATTCAAAATAATCAAATTTCGTACAGGTTGTCGATGAAATCTAAAATGCGCTGCTTTTTGATGCCAGATGTGGAATCGGTTTAAGATTTTATAATCCATGTTCTAGCTTGATTTGCTCAACCCGAACCCGAAATGAAAATTTTAACCAGGTTTCAACCCGATTTCAATCTGAAATTTCTAAAATCATCAATTATTAAATTGATAAAAAATATAATTCATTAAATGTGTATATAAAATTTAAATATTTTTGATGTTTCGAAAAAGAATTTTGTATTTCTAATGCTTCTATCGTGTCAGCTGCCATTGAGGGCGTCTTTCAGTCACGGTAAGCCTACAAGAAAAATGGTCTCTCTCTCAGATCAACCATGTATCTCTTTAGGAACAATTCGAGATGGAGATCTTTATATTTGAGATGACTAATAAATCATAACAAACTGAAATACTAACAAATGCATGATAAAATGCCTATAAATCCAAAACCCTAGCTTTTACTCTTGGTTCAAGTCATTCGTTCTGCTGATTAGTTTACTTTTAGACTTAAAAATTATCTTCTTACCATTATAAACGCCCTAATACGAGTTAGTTTTTTTAATCCGACTTAATTGTTCAGTAAATAATCTAACACTCATTAGAATGGCCACAACTAATTTCAATATTAGTATTATATTTTATTAAATTACAGAAAAAAAGTTTTCCCACCCGAACTCAACCCGTTTTGCTTTCAAAAACCCAACCGGATTCCACCTACTTGATGCTACTGATGGTCATTCGGATATTGTACTGTTAGTTTGTACGAAATGAGATGGATGTCAACGATTAGCCATAATTAAACCAATCATGCAACATTCAATGTTCCACATCTATTAGAAAACCTTGAGAGTCCTTTGTTTAGGACAATTAAGATGTGCATATTCATACGATAACATATAGGATTTCATCATAAATTGCTAATGATCGAATTTCTCCCTACTTTCAACTATGCCCGAATGAATTCATATTGCTCGAATTTTACTTGAGTTTATATTGGTTCTATGACTCACCAGACTACTGGTAGAAACTCTAGATGAGGGATTAATAAACAAGTCGACATCTTTCAATATCAATAATCATAAAATGCTAGTTAACGTTTGCATCTCTATTTGTTCTACGGACATTTGCCAATAAACATCGCTTTCACCAAACACTCTTGAAATTAAACATTCGAAAATCGTTTTGTCAAACGAACGTCCTAAAGAATTCCGTCTGTGAGGATGCTTTCCAATACGAATTATTTTTCGCAGCAAAATTTTGCATTTTAATTAAGCAGTTATTTCTCACAACATTCCAAGTTTTAAGGCTTTATGCCATATTTATGATATAACACAGGCATTAACCCCTTAAAGGATCAATTTTTTTTCAGTATACGATTCATTTTAAATCATATTTTTTAAACTTTAAGTTAAAAGTATGCAACGTTCGACTTATGTAGAATTACAGAAAAATATACACAAGCGAACTAAGACTTATCACAAAATCAAATTTAAAAAGAAAATCTTTGAAAAATCATTTACATACCAATTTTACAATTGATTTATGGAACAAACTCCCTCCAGATATTAAAGAACGAAATTTCAATAAATTTAAAAATTCATTAAAAATTCCACTAAAACGAAGAAGATCCAACTACTTATCAAATTATAGGACAAAGTCCATAAACTATAACAAAGCTATTGAACAATGAAAACCAACTATTTATATCATCAAGGACAATAAACTTTTGAAACCAAGACAAAGTATTTTTTCAGAACCAAATTAATTTATATTTATTGTTTTAATTCTTCATAAGTGTTAATCACTTCATTTGTAAAAAAACAAAAGAATTAAATAAATATTGTTATTGTTATATTTTTCTAAATTTACTCAATTTTTAACTGAAATAAATTAAACTTTAATTATATGTAACTTCGGAACTGAAGCGTAAACATTCGGGCATTCAAAATATTTACTAAAATAATAAAAAAATAATTTGTTCAAAAATATTCTGTTTTACAAACTAGAAGAAAAAATAGAGACAATAATAAAAGTAAGCGATTTAGTGGCAAATATTGGACCCAGTCAAGATTTCCTTTATAAAGCATTAAACTTTCATCTATAGCCACCTCTATATTTATGTTCCAAAGAACAAAAAACTTCATAAATCTTATTTAGTTTCCTCAGCGCTTGTGTCATTTCTGACTTTATCACTATTAATTTTATAAAATTTTATGAAATAAGGCCTAGCCTAAATAAAATCATATACTTGAAACTGCAAAGAATATGATTTTCACCTACACGCTGGATATACACATTGAAATTATTTTAAATTTTAAAAACTGCCCTGCCAAACGTAAGAGATCTGTGAACATTTACGTATTTGTCCAAATCCACTCTCAGATACATTACTGTTTGTAGCAAAAAATAAAATGTCAAACATGCCCGAACATGTTTTCAGTTTTAAGAATGAGCATAATAGGAAAACCAGTATACTCAGTATAATCCGTCAAGGGGTAAGAAGTAAATATAGCATTTCAAACTAAGTCTTCAAGTCAAAAGAGGAATACATTTTTTCTTGTATAAAAAACTTAACCAGTATTTTATATGAATATCACAATATACGATATAAACATTTGTAAGTCTCAGCGCTTTGAAGATTAAAATCTCCTAATCAAATATTTGATAGATATGACGTCATGTGAAAATTATTAGATTATATTTGGTAATTTATTAAATTATAAATTAAATTGGTAAATTTACTTTTCGAAATTCAAAATGAAGATTCGTCATTAATTATATTAGGTGTAATAGATGCTCGAGGTGAGTACTTCTATATATATATAAAGTTCTTATGTGAAAGATTTATAAAAATTTAATCGAATTTTGAAATACTAACAAACACCCTGGATGTGTTATTTTCAACATTCTGAGAAAATGGATGCCCTAATATAATGGTAAAAGAAATAACATCAAAATGCTTAAATTCAAATTATAAAATCGATGTGGATAAACAAAACTCAAACAATTATAAAGAGATTGTACATTGGAAATTACCATATATTTAAAGTAAACAATTTTTTATTAAGAAAAAGATCAAGATTATCAATGCAAGATTAACATCATCCAAAATTTGACCTGTTTTTACATCTTTACAAACTAATAATTTATTTAATAACAAAGATCGAATCCCAGAATGCTTAGTTTCATTCAGCGTCTACAAATATACTTGTGATAGCTGTAGCAAGCTATACATTTTGGCATTCGAATTATAGAACATCTAAACAGCCATCTAGAAACCGAAATATTCAACTACCATCACGAAGTGAAGAAAACAAAATTTCGAAATAGCCATGAGAACTACCGACACTAAGATCTGTGAGGCATTAATTATAAAATAACATAATAAAGTAAAAATTTTAAATAAGCAATGCAATTTGGGAAAATGAAATAAAATTTTTTTAGTGTATGTAATATAATTAACTTAAAGTGTAGTATATTGTAAATTAGTATTTTTCACCACAATTGTAAACTGATGATGAATATATAGTCGGAACGTTTATATTTAAATTAATATATATATATATATAAGCAATTTACGGTGTGCATATCTGGCGCTAAATAAAAAATAATTGCAAAAATATTCTTTCACTCATATTTATCGAAATTTTTTGAGTAAGCATTACAACATTTAGAACACGAAAATTTCGGCTCTCTAAAATGCGTTCTTCATACTAATTTATGAAGGGCTCTAAATCGTACGGGAAAATGAAAAAAGGCCATTAAGACTGTACCCTATTTAGCAAGATTTTCTAATGCAATATATATATATATATATATATATATATGTATATATAATAAGTTTTTAAGTTGTGATACATTCATCTGACACTTAATACAAACGGAGTGGTAAATATCACCAGTGGCGTACCCAGGGGGGGGGGACATGGTGGAATGTCTCCCCCCGTCAGGTTTCCAAATTTAATTTTGACTGGATAAATCAAAAAATTTTTCGTAAAAAATTGAAAAATTGAAAAATGCATTTTTAGGATCTATTTTCTCAATATTTTCAAAATTTTCAAATTAGGGAATAACAATGATGTCCCCGTCAGGAAATCCTGGGTACGCCCCTGAATATCACATAGACCCATTTTTAAGCAAACCTTAGGCAATGTGCGCAATTTATTTTCGCTTCAGATTATATGTTTAGGATGTTTTGAGGATTCATTACTATGCCCTTAAATAACATTTGTAGCTATTATACATTGACAGAAGGAAATTTGGTAATAACTATGAAATATTCTATTGAAATTTGGAAGATTGCAAAAGGATACAAGTACAATAAACTTGAACTTGAAAAATTACTAAAGATTACATATCAATAATAAATAACTGCTGCAAGATAGTCAGTAAACGACGTGTGTGTCTGCATGCGAACCGAAGATTTAAAGGTTTGCAGTGAAAGGCATATTAAAATAAATTTTTGAAAATATCCCAAGCATTGTGTTAGCAGTACTTCTCTTGAAAGGGGTTGGATATAAGCAGTTTCGAACTCTTCTCTTCGAAGAAATTTACTGAGTAGGGATGGACTGGCATGACGCTGCGTTTGACGAGGGGTGAAAATTTGTTGTATTGCTCTATTCTTGGAATTGGCAGCTGAACAGAGTTTTGATGTTGAAGGGCGGAGACATGGATTAACTGTGGGTTGTATTCATTATGCAATGGAAGAACGAATTTGGAGGCATCCACGGCGCCCGGTGGCATGCAGTCCCGGTCGTTGGCCATTTGAGGCTGGCGGTTATTGGATTCTGGGTTGCTAGGTTTTTTTCTAAGAAGAATAAAGTCCCAAAAGAAGAAGAAGAATTCAAATAATGTCATTGCGCTTGCTCCGATGAAAAGACCCATCAGACCTCCGATGTCACCTAAATTCAATTAACATCAAAATTTTAACATTTTCAGGTACAATAAATCCATGCACATGGCACACAGTAAATTATATTACGATGAAGGTGTATTAGGTAGAACGAGTTTAACAATTTTATCCAAAACTATAGAAAAGCGTTTTGAAATTTACTATGACAGTTTAGAGAATATAATCATTACAATCTATAAGAAATATAGAAAACATGTGAGATACCGCAAAGATCAGCCAATGTGCTGGGCTGGGTCTGAATTTCTTTATATAGTAGCCGTTAGCGTCAATAACATGCTGAAATTGGCTATTACAGCTCATTATATATTTAACCATTAATCAATATTATGCATTCCCAATAAAATATTGCGTCCCAGGAAACCAATGAAACTTACTGGTTCCGCAGAATCCTACTTTCTTCAAACCCTGCTTGGCAAACTTCGTGTAGGGCAGGTCGGGCCAAGGGCAATCAAAAACAGGCCAGGCAAATTTGTTCTTAGATGTGAATTTTTTCAATAATAGGCGAGTTTACTTACGAAGGCATACTATTTGGGCAACATCGAAATAAGTTAAGAAGGCCGAGAACTTGAAACGAATCGGAGGGGAAGAATAGAAAATTCATGGGTTGGGTATAATAGATTTATCATTTATCAAAATCAGGCATGTTGAAATAGTCATAAATTCATATACGGAATTCAAAACATATAAATTTCGGATTTTTTGCTATCTCGTAGTCAAAATTTAGATTTTATATTTAAGGTTTAATGTATTGTCTTGTCAAAATAAAAAGGAGCCTTCCAATCCATTGGTTGCATCTATACTCCGTCAAACAATAATTAAATTTCAGAAAGAATGAGTTATGTATTTGCTCCCTAAGGTGGATAAATTTCGCGTCAATTCGTAAATTTAATATTGAATTTAAATTCAGAACAAGCGGGGATTTGATTAAGCAATTAGCATTTGATTAGAGATGTTACCACAGGTTTACAGCATTCCACTTAAACTAACATTGCAGTGGATTTCTCTCCACTCCCACAATTGTCTTTTTTCACGATTCGAAATAAGTTGATTAACGGGATCTATCACTCTTTAGTCTGTGTAAATTACCGCATTCTCTGATGCAGTCAGTTAGAATTGACAAGTGCGTGATCCACCTGTTCCGATTTGATGTGCTTAATTCATTTGAACCTTGTGTTCAATGATTATCGTAAAGCATTCAATTGAAAAACATCGCGCTGGGTCTTGGGTTGCATAACAACACAACCATACTTGTCAATCACACGTAAAAAGAGCACACAAAATCCATCCGAAAATTATCCGAATGGAAATTTTGATTAGAGCAGGTTTGAAGTGGGAATTTAGCTTCAGTTCATGAAACAAAAATCAAAATTATTACAACTTCATTTTTGCAATTAATCAAGTGGAGTATATATATATATA
>CABFPE010000178.1:855785-873772 GCA_900660155.1 Hofstenia miamia | reverse complement strand
GGGTCGTTTCAATTTCAGTCACATTCATTACATAATAATATTCTTAGGGTTCATAGCAAATTATTGATATATTGTAAAATGTGAGTACGTTGATTCATGCCGAAATGCAAGAGTGGAAAATTAGCTTAGCAGAAACTTTTTTCTAATCCTGCAATAATCCCAACTATATTTTGTTAGAAGCGTAAATTTTCCACTAGTTTATTTATACTTAATTAAACTGAATCGATTGTGAACAGAATGCATTTTCCTTCATATTCATAACGATATACGACATACTTATCGACAGCTGACTGATATGTAGACGGAGAATGTGTGTTATGCGCACCAACCTTGATTTTAAAAAACAAAAAGACAGTCGCATAGTGCAAACCTCAGTTACGCAGTTATCTTATTATGCGACATTTACGTCATTATATGCACAAAGATGCAGTGCTAGGTTTAATAGGCATAATGTACAAACATGTACTCGAAGTTTTTAAATTCAGATGGATTAAAAGACAAATTACAAAATTTTCTTAAACAAAAGTGTACTTTATAGGTAATACATTTAATTTAAACAGTAAAATTACGATTATTTAGTGAATGTACATTGTCACCACAACCATAATTCGCTCAGCCGCCGACTGTAATTGGCTGTCTTAACGTCTAATTTTTTTCATTAAAATATGAACTACTTAAAAACACTTCGCGGAAATTGTTTTATAAAATCAGGGTTGCCTTTTTTCAAGGAAACAGTATTTACCTTTTATTTTGTTATTATATTGTTGATGTTTTTTATTTTTCATGACGATTGTTTAATGCGGATAAAAATATATAAAATTTTTTTGACACTTTATAACTACCCCTGCCCACTAATATATTTATTTGTAAGCACCGTGTGGTATAAATATGTTATAAGTGTAAATTTTAGAAGTCATGTACGAGTAATCTTTGGAATTATAAATTTCTTCGAAAGACATAAAATTTCGAAGAATGAAATTCTTATTTGATATGATCATGCATTTAAC
Source organism: Hofstenia miamia (assembly GCA_900660155.1). Taxonomy (NCBI): domain Eukaryota; kingdom Metazoa; phylum Xenacoelomorpha; order Acoela; family Hofsteniidae; genus Hofstenia; species Hofstenia miamia. The sequence goes on along the minus strand of CABFPE010000178.1, from coordinate 872,765 downwards.
AACATCTAATTTAAACAACATACCAAGCATGGCAGCAAAGTCATATGCTTCAACTTGTTCAATTTTCTCCAGACTGAGTGATTGGAAGTAGATGGAAACGACAAGAGCGCGATCTAAACGATTGAGTTTGAGATGGATGTAGACCAGAGGGAATAAAAATCTTCTACCCATACACCGTGCCTAGTTGTGCAGTTATAAAGGTGAGAAGTGATATGAACAAAATTAGTTGTATTATCTTCACATTGCATGCGTCACAGAGTACTCACCTGATAGTTTTTCTAAAACAACTCTTATTTCAATATGGGAAAATAGAATGACAAATGCAATTCCCAGCCATTAAATGTACATTGAAAAGCGCAGAAATCACATTTGAACATGCTATAAGCAGAAATGCAGTTCTGGCTACTAGCAGACGATGCGAAATAAACATTATTATTAAACATAGCATAAATAATACACTTTGCATTTACAGAAATATCAAATATTACACCCTCACCGAGGTAGTCACAGTGTTTCTACATGAAGTGAGGAAGGCTAAGGCAAGATTGAACATTATTATCGTACATCGAGAAACCTTATATAATAATTAGCATATAAAAATTTCCATTTTCAGTATCAGAGCATGAAATTTTTTGATAAATTGAAAGACTTTAGTAGCTTCCCCCCATCCAATCAATTTCATTAATGTGGAAAATTAAAGTTAGATATTTAGGGCCTTAATACATGATCCAAAAATGCGCTTTTCATGCAAATATTGTATTTTGAAATTTTTCCATGCATTTTCTTCACTGAGTTAATAGAAAAATGCGGAGAATTACATTTATGATGTTAAAATTATATCCCCTTCAGACATTGCAATGCAATTATTATTGTAAGAATTATTTCTGGTAATATTTAAGCATAGTTTTGTGTGGTTATTATAATATTTAAAGAAAAATAAAAAATAGTTTTTGTTAGTAAAATAATTTGCACACACTGTGACTCAAGTCTCAAAATTACATGTATATAAAAAGTTATATTCAATAAGTTTGAAGTTTGTCTTAGTTTAAACAATTACTTTCCAGAAAGCAGTGAATGAATTTACATAAATGCATTCTTATAACGCTCCTCCGATTACTTCAAATTGAAGAACATTGCTCTCTTTAGCATACACTACAAGTGTAAAAGTATTAAAATATTAAACAAATTATTAATTTTATTATCTAAATGGGGTAAATAACCAAAGCAAAACATGTGTACAATGTACACGTTATGACTGAAGAGGATATAGAAAATCTATATTTTAGTCTTTATTGATATTAACAGTGCACTTATTTGTGTTCAACCATATCAGAGATTTTAAATGAAATAATTGCGGTGGTGCAAAACAAAGTTCAGAACACAAAAGAGCAAAACAGGATTTTTTGATATTTTCTAGTTTCAGTAATATTTACACACGAGATATTGGGATAGTAATTTTGAAAACAATCCTCCCATATTCTATATAAAACCCATCACTTTAGAAAAAAGCTCTAGTCAATATACTTCTTTTAAAGGATTAATAAAAACGTGTATTTTATAAAAAAAACTTGCCAGTTTAAATTTCTTAAATTTCCAATGTAATGTTTGACATGAAACTTTAAGCTACTAGAGTTTTGCTGAAAACACATATAGTAACAAACACTGCATTATCATAAACTTATCAACATTAATTTCTCGTTTCATACACGTAAACAAACCGGAAGTTTGTTACTTTTTCGATAGAAAATCTGTTACAAAACTACGACTGGACAAATCTCAAAAAAATTTTCCAAATTTTTTAGAAAAATTCTATACAGATTTGACAAAAAACATTGAAAAACGTATGCTTAACTCACTATTCAAAACAAGCATTCTATCTTATAATCACGTAAACACTATTCTTTCGTTTTATACAATTTGGAAAATTTCCAACTCCCTTGGAAATTACTAATTCGGCTTTTATCAACTTCCATGGAGTAAGAAGAAAATGGAATAAAAGTGGATGCATTGAAAAAGAGCATTAATATTATCAGCCATTTCAAATGTCTATTCTTCACAATGAAGAGTGTTGACAATTCTTTCAACAGAAGTCATTACATCAATAAATATTCCCATTTCATATTTCCAATTATTCTCACATTTCGTTTTTTAATTTGAATCTATTAAGGAAGAATTTGAGACAAGACCTATTAATTACATTTTCATTTATTCTTTACCGGATATTAGGTAAATACTGCGAGATGCGTAATATTTATTGAACAATCGTGTTTCAATTCAAATTGATGGCTTAAAGTTGTATCGCAACAGATTCCTCTTTTATTATTTTCTTTTCATAAAACGATTTTAAAAATTCTATGAGTATATCCCACATAGTTTCAATAAATTTTACATAAACTACTGATTGCTTTAGTGGAAAAGAATAGAAAAAAAGAACCGTTAAATTGTGAATATTTGCAAAACTTAATTTTATTAAAAGTATTCGATTTAATTACAAAATGATTAAGCTAAACTTAAATCGTAGAAGAGTCAGACTTTCATATTTCAATCACACAGTAGATCCTGTCAGTTTGTGCAAAGGCTTTTGTTAGTGATATGTTCGATCACCGAAAATTTAAATTTTCGAACTTAGGTAACGTGTTCGAACAGGAATGTCGGGACATTACCGGGTCAGGAAGGGAAGCTGTTTCCGTATGAACTGCTGAAAAGACACCACTGACAACCCCTTGTATTGGTGGATTGCGAATATGTCCGCATACCTCGATCTATCTAAAGTTGTCCGCAAACTGCTTTCAATACCAGCAACTGGTGTCCAATCTACAGAGAGTGTTAATCTTGCCTGCAACTAACTCAATTCTTGGGTTAGTTTCTTCGTGGTTATAGATATGCTTCATTATTGGAGTACAAGTTATTCATTAATACGTGCTTTAAAAATGAAAACAAGGAACTTGGTAATAATACCACCTTATTTATCCATTCAAAGCTTCCAAAGGCTAATAAATTTCGAACATCTGCACTAGATTTTATTATTTGTGGGAAAAATTGTTATAAGAGACATGAAAACCATATCTTCTATAAACACTCGAGCAACATCTCTAACAATGTTATAATGACACACTGTGTAATTCACCTATGTTATAAACTTGATCGACTAATATGCTTTCAGAGAATTTATAAAACTGATTTTCAATTTTAAGATATGCGTGATAGTCAATGCAATACTTTAAACGATGTCAAAAGATGCACCAAAGTTAATGATCAGATAAACATGTTTCTGTTATATATTTTTATTTATAAAATTACGTTTAAACGAGCATTTCTTAGACGTAATTAAATGACATAAATCAAATGATGCTAATCTAAGCAAAACCAAAGCAAATCTTTACAATTGTCAACATATTGCGTTATCATCTGTAAATTGTAATTCCCAGACAGTAGTTTTGACATAGCGAATGTAAATGCTGAATATGTGCACCCCAACTGCAAACAAATTTTAAAAAGTGAATTTTAACATAGAAGTCAGAAATCGACTAATTTCTTAAAAAATTAAAATTGAACTAATTTTTACATAAACTCATCCCTTGTTTATCCAAAATTGATTAGAGCAACCAAGTGAAAGGGTATACAATATATCACATGAGCGGTTTGTAATGGCACTGATGTTTGTATCTATTAAATCGGGATGGTACAATGACATAATTTTAGAGTTTATAAATCTTGATATTTATATTGATTTCAATAAGTGCCTCATTTTCGCCGAAAGCGATTGCGAACGGAGCTTTCGCGCAACGAAACGCCTCAATGGGACAGTGCCAGGTGATGCTTTGAAATTTTGGATAGCTTTATTAGTTCGTGAGTTATAAGCGGTTAAAATTTCTCCAAATCCAAGAAACCATAAAGAATTTCAAAAATTCCTAAGTAGTTTAAGAATAACTTAAAAGATGACTTGAATTTTGTATGTAAATGTACATGACCCTATTAAGTAAACATTTTCTATTATAACCGTGTCATTGATTTCATTTGGCCGGTTGTTACAATTAAATTGTGTGGCTAATCTTCTAAGTGTAACCACCGCTAATTAAATGAACTACAGCGAATTTTTCTCAGTATTAAAACCAACCTTCGCCAACTGTTGAATTAATGTGGCTTACTGCGTATATGTTAAAATTGTAGTAATTTGCATACTGCTATAGTAATTAATCATTATAATGACTCACCCGTTTAAACACATAGGTATTTAGATTTGTTTACCAATTAAACTGAACTTAAGAGTATTTTTACAGAAAATATGAAACAAAATACCAAAGTCACTACAATCAAAAAGTACTTCTGCACCCTGCAAGTAAGGAAATTGATACCCGAAATTCCTTCATATTAAATTTTAAACCCATGAGCAAATCATGAATTTCTTTATTAACATTAAAGCAATACAAGACACATTTCATATTTTATATTATAAAAAACATGGTATTCTTAGCAAGAATTTATTAAAAGTAGATTTCTAATTACTTTGGAAAAAATTATACTTTACCAAGAAGATTTTTGTTCAAATAATATTAAGAAAGTTGTAAACTAAACATAAATGTGATGGCATTGGGCGTTAACATACAGACTTAGTTACTACAATGTATTTTTATAAGTTATTAATTGAGGTAAGCGATAAATATAATTATGTTATGATGCATATTCGAGGTTTGTCTTTCAATTAAAATTATTTAATGCTAAAAACTCACATAAATCGATAATACATTATTTTATTCAAAACCAGATTTATCAATACTGTTCTAAGAAGAATGCATGTTGAAAATATACTTTTCATTTGTTTCTAAAGAAGTACATATTGTGTACATCTTTTGTACATTTTAGTATTTGTTAGTTAAACAAACTCTTTTTTAAGTACCTGTCCACTTGGTAATGTTTTAGTAAAAATGAGATTCTTAATATATGAGAGACTTGCATTTGATGAGGTTGAACGCGAACGCTCCTAGCATGCAATTTCTAAATTAAATTATAGTAAGGAATTCTCAAATTAGATACGTTTCCATTGCTGATATAGGGAAGCTTTTAGCTTAAGGCGAAAGTTTAAAGTTATTTTTAAATAAAGAAAAGGAAATATCCAAATATATATTAAAACAGAAATTCTGAGGATATAATGCAGGTGATCTGTCAGCGCCGCATAGTACATTAAATTCATAATAAATTCAGTTCTTTTGCTATCAATAACAAATTCTCTACAAATCATAAACACTTCTGAACTTAGTTTATGTTCAAGCTATTTCATGGATGCTTGCAAAACTACGTAATCACATGCATAACATAGTTTCACAGTTCATGCAATCGTTTAAGGCCTTCTCTTAATCATGATCAGAACTAGATCTTGCAAGCAATAGGCTGAAATGTGTCATCAATGCCAACCAATAAATACAGCATAATCCGGTTATAACGATTTTGAAAGGACCAGTCAATTTCGTTAGTAATATTCGCTCATAATATACGAGGTATCATAGTTTGTTGAGTGATAGTGGTTAAATAAACCTTACTAAATTTTAAAAAGATTATATATATATATGTATATATCAATTGATGTTAGAAGATTGTATGTACATATATTTTATTCCTTATATATATATAATGAAAATCATATATGTAAATGTAAATATACATATAGTTTTATATTTTATTTACATGTATACATAGACGTAGACTTAACTAATGGAATTGTGTTACTAGATGCTACATTAAAAAATTTATTCGAGGGACTGGGAAAATCATTTGTAATAACCGAATGATGGTTAAACAAGGTTCGTTATAACCGAAAAATGTGCATGCGTACAAACTACCCTCAGACTTGATCAAAAAGTTTGCGCATTATATCAGACCTCTTTATAAGTACATCATACGGTAGTTAGGTTTAGAAACTGTGTATATATTTTAGAATCCAAAAAAAGGAATTATGATATGGTGTTAAAAAAGCATACATCAAATTTTTTCTATATTCACCTATACATTAACATCAAATCATTTTCTAACTAGGAAAATGACAGTTTTTTAATGGGCCTCATTTCAAAGCCTAAAAACAGCCATTTTAAGACATTTAACGTAAATATCTGGTATACTGCTTAAATGTCAAGTCCATTAGGTAAGTAACACATAGAACAGATACATTCGGCTTTGATCAGACTCTTAATTCTAATTTAGATGTTTAGTTGAAGACGTCGTGGGAAAAGGAAATCCATTTACGAAGCGGTTATTCAATGATAATGTACTTATGACGTTCCTCTGATATTTGTAAAGATAATAAAATTTAAATTTCTATGACTAGTTGTGAATCGAATTGCATAAACTGGGAAATATAATTCCACGAGGCTTTGATGTTGGCCATCAAAAGATGATTATGTTTACAAAGAAGAGAGAACGCGACTCCAAGCTTATAATTTGACACTCCATTAGCAGCATGCGAAGCGAAATTCTTCTGTATGTCATCAAAGTCAGAATTTAATAGATTCTGCTCTATCTCTGTCCGGTCATATAATTTCGACAGGTACAGGAAAACCACGCATTAACATATTTCAACATTCATGGAGATGTGCTCAGGGATGAGACAGAAACTGATTTTCAGGAAATAAATGGTTATGAACGCTAAAGCATTTTGGAAGGATAACTACTACATTCAACACTGATTCTTTGAAGATTGCCAATAAAACTATATTCAACATTATTATATCCTGATAACAACTTACATCTTTAATATACTATATACAGTATATATATATATATATATATATACATAAATATATATATATATATAATATATATATACATAAATAAATATACATTTATATATATAAATATAAATATGTATATACATGTATGTGCATATATATATATGTATATGTATGTATGTATGTATGTATATATATATATATATATATATCCGGGTTCTAGATATAATGGGATTTGTATCCAAGGTCCGCAGTCTCTGATTTTTCATAGTATCAGCACCCTCTTTGATGCAAAGCCAGAATAATTCGTTTTATCCAAAAAATTTTACATTGCGCATTTGGAAAAGGGGTCTAATTTCTTATGTATAAGTTTCAAGTATTTTCAAAAAAATTTTTTTGTTTTGTATCCAGCTCCTTGTATGTATTTTAAAATTTTGTATCCAAAGCCCGTATGTGTATGTATATATATGTATATATATATATAGAGGCTAAGGAAGTCCAGAGGGAATAAGAAGTGAATCGATAGATTAATTTTAAATTAAGCGAGTAATTGATCAGCTTCAATGGGGCTGTATTAAGAAATATATAAATTTGAATTAATTCTAAAAACACTGTTGTAGCAACCATTGAGCTCATTAAATTAATAAAAACGAGTTTTTACAGATTTTTTCATAAAACATCACATCGCCTTGTTTCTTTGTAATAATGATTATATGCATGATTATAAAATTGAAATCCTTTCCATTTTTCCACAAAATTAGGAGATAATAAGACTTCCTTAAGAAAAGATTTTTACTTTTTATAACGAGAAATTTATAAATATTGTAGCGATGTGTGGGTACGGATTTACCCACAGTTACCCGTCTTTACGGGCAAGGATACAACTTTAAAAAGTTGTTCATTTTTACAAAAACATGTCTAAGTTAACTTTGTTCTCATTAATTATTGTAGTTCGCTAATTAATTTAATTGGCACCTTACCTAAATTCTTTATTATTTGAAAAGTTAGGGTTAGAGTGCATAATACTACACAATGTAAAATTATAAAAATCGTGTTTGGCAAAAATTTAAATGATTTCTGAGTTTCTTCATAAAAACTTTAAGGTTTATATTTAGACACATGAAAGCTAGTCTTTTTAAGACGTAATTTACTGATGGGAGATCTAAACTTTTTTGGAAAAAAATCGGTTTCTATCATATGAAAATCACTAAAACATTATTTTTTATCACAATAATCACATAAAAAATCCGCAACTTTTATTGAAAGGGAGATGTCTCGCGCAGCCCAAAACCTCGCCTGCTTGTTGTGGGCCTGTTTGGTCTGCGGCCTCAATGATGCGCTTGCACCTTTTACTGGGTTTCAAAAACAAGTGACATTTATAACCTTAAGTCATGTAAATTTAAAATGCAGGCATGAGTTAACTTATAGAAAAAGGTTGATTTTTAATAATTTACAATATAATCATGTGCATAATGCATGCAAGCATATATCAATGGTATTATTTTCTCACACATACCAAAAAATTGATTATTCATTTCTCATAGTCATAACGATACCGAACAGATAAAACGGTATTTTGACTGATATCAAACAGAGCCGGTCCGAACGAAACAGAAACGACTCCAAAATTTTAATAGCGTTGAGGCTACTATATATATATATATATATATATTTATATATTTATAAGAATGCCTTTTAACTGTTACTAAATCTATTTTAAAACATTATTGAAGAGATTTATCATTTTATTTATATTTCAATATAGAATGAAATTATGATAAACTGCCCACATTACTTATCATATATTAAATAATGTTTGAAAATTTGATTCGTCTGATGTTACCGCTCTGCATCCTCAGAGTGCAAATAAATACTTTTGAAAAAAAGCTCTAACTAATATAAAAAGTGTCCTTCTATAGAAAATGCTAAAAATGTTGTTTAGTGTTTAGAAATTAAATAATATAAATCGAATAAAAACCTAAAGTTTGATAATCCGGATAACTACATGTAGATTCTACTATATAAAATATATAAGATTATAATGTATCGAATGATGGTTGAATACTCTATGTTAACGTCAAGTCAATTTTACAAAATTCAATCTACTGTCTGTAATAATTATCTTTATAAATTTGTTACGTTTCTGCGAAGAAAAGCTTTCTAACGAAGCATAAGTAATAGCAAGTCAGAATGACATGTTAGATCCATCCCAGTTTATTTCACAGATATTTTTAGTCTAACTGCTTGAAAAAAAATAAGGCAAACACTTCTGGACAGAAAGCTAAGTAATGAAGATGTGCAAAGGACAGATTTAATTTGTGCTTTTTTCTAAGACAACAATGATTGGTTTTGCGAAAAGCTTTCAATGGTAGCAAGGTGTTGAAATTAAATTTATACAATATTTATCAGTTACAATAGAGGGAGGAGGAATATATTATAACAGCGATATGGCCAAGTAGTTTGCCATTCTCTCTCGGATAATAAATTTCGAAGATGTCTTCTCGATCCATGCCTTAACAAAAATATTTCAATATCAATAGCTTTTGTCTAGAAGTGAAGAGGATCTAAATAACCGTGGGACATTTCCTTCCTTCGAATTTGTAATACAAGGTGGGTGCGAAATCTTACAAGCATTGAAAACGGGATTGGGAATCGAAGGACTTAAAAGTGAACTAATTAATTTCAAATAACCAATTTGTATTAAATTTTAAGTTGCACAATTTCATGAAGATACCATTCAAAGAATAAAAATCATCATTTAAAAGCATCGTTCTATGATAACTACTAATTACTAAATCATTAAATTTATAGCAATAGACCTGTAATTATTATTCATGCTTACATGCAAAGTGCAGTAGTAAAAATATTGTGAATGTTGAGCCTCTACAGATGTTAAAAAGATTTCTTTGAAAATTTCGATTTATCCAAATCCGTACAATGATGATGATAACAATAATAATAAAATAACTTCAATAATAATAATGATAATAATAATAATATTAAAAATAATATAAATATTATTAATAATAATAGCAGCAGTGACAATGACTAGAGGCAAGTGTGTGGACGGGGAGGGTTTGAGGACAAGCAGTTGGGATAAGATTGAGGAAGTCAAGGAGGGGTACAAGTACTTAGGAGTAATAGAGAAGGACAGAACAGATCACGTGGAAATGAAGATGAGGCTAAGGAAAGAGTACAAGAGGAGAGTAAGGAAGATACTACAGAAGTCAGCATTGAATGGGCAGAACAGCATAAAGGCAATTAATACGTGGGCGATACCAGTGTTGAGATATTCGGCAGGAATAGTTAGGTGGAATAAGAATGAACTGAGGGAATTAGACAGGGAGACAAGGAAGATACTAGCAGCAGAGAGAGCATTCAACCTCAATGGAGATGTAGATAGGCTGTACATGGCAAGGCATAAGGGAGGGAAAGGGCTGCTAAGTGTGGAGGAGACTGTAGAAGCAGAAGCACTAGGGCTAAAGGAATATGTAGAAGAGCAACCTGAGGGGTCCCTACTAGAGGTCACTAAGGAGTTGAAGAAGATAAGAACTGAGAGTGAAGGAAAGAAGATATACCAGAGTAGGATGGAATCAGAGAGGCAAACAAGGTATAGGCAGAAGGCAATGCATGGAGAATACTGGAGGAACACAGAAAAGTGTGATAGAGAAGAGAGCAACAAGTGGTTAAAGAAGGCAGGACTGAAGAGAGAAACAGAAGCACTAATAATGGCAGCACAGGAGCAAGCAATAAGAACAAACTGGGTGAAGAAGCATATAGACAGAAGAGTAGAAGTAAGTGATAAGTGTAGGCTGTGTAAGAAAGAGGCGGAGACAGTAGATCATCTGATAGCAGGGTGTGAGAAGTTGGCACAGAATGAGTATAAGTTCAGGCATGACAAGGTGGGAAGAATGGTACACTGGAGTTTGAGCAGGCAGCATGGGTTAGAAGCAGGAGACAAGTGGTATGAGCACAAGCCACAGGGCGTCATAGAAAATGAGAAGGTTAAGATACTGTGGGACTTCAACATACAGACGAGCAAAGTGATAGAAGCACGGAGGCCAGACATAGTAGTGGTAGACAAAGAGAAAAGATTAGGAACAGTGATAGACATAGCAGTACCAAAGGACAGGAATGTAGAAAGCAAGGAGAAAGAGAAGATAGACAAGTACAGAGAGTTAGCAGAGGAAATAGAAAGGCTGTGGAAGTTAAAGAAGGTTGAAGTAGTCCCATTAGTAGTAGGAGCACTAGGAGCAGTAAGTAAGAAGCATAAGAGATACTTGGAGCAGTTGGGAGTACCAAAGTGGGGAGGAGCAGTAGCACAGAAGGCAGCATTGTTAGGAACAGCTAGAGTCCTGAGGAAAGCTCTCAGACTCCCTGGGAACTGGTGAGTTCCCCGAGCTGAGAGGGATACCAGCATGAAGCTGTGATGTGTAATAATAATAATAATAATAATAATAATAATAATAATAATAATAACTTTGAGTGCGTTTATGTATGTGGTGAGCTCAATGTAAAAAATCAGTAGCTTAGCATGTTTGTGTCTCCGATTGTGTTTTGTTGGTGTAAATAATAAGAATATTTTAATATTAACAATAGTAATAATAAAAATACAAATAACATGAATAAAAACCTCCATATATTAAAACTGAATAAACAGAAATTAAATTATTGTCCCCTCTAGTTCAAAACTGCATATGCAGCGGAATTACAACATAATAATACTGATAATGAAATTTCTGACCAAATCTATACACAAAAAACAACAAACCCAATAAAAATTTAAAAATAAATTAAATGTTGAATTTTCGAAAAATATGATACTTATTTGAGGGATTTATTTCTTTGATTTGATAGATTCAACAGGACTTGCAATGATCGGCAAAACTAATTTAAAGAATTAGCTAAATCCAAATCAAAGTTGGACTTAAAATTCCAAATTAGAATTATTTCAAATATTGATCTTAAGTTATATTTAATTATTCGACTTATTGACATGAAGATATGATCTTCTAAAACTATTTAAAGATATACGTACAAGAATCAACCAGTGATGGGTACATAATTGTATACAGTGCATATGTAAATAATGTCGCTTTGTAATTAAAAAATTCCAAGGCATACATTTCTATCGCTATTTTTTTCTATCAGATTTGCGCAAACAGTGTACTATATGAACTAAATTTATGAATTCAGAATTCTAACAAATAGATACCAAGATAACCAAGATTAATTAAAGAAGTAAATAACGACGTTTTCATTGGAGATTAAATTTGAAAATTATAAAAATGCATTTTGGAAGATTCCACATATTCAAACTGTTAGAAGTCCTTCAAGAAATGCATAATTTACACTCATTTTTACTACGCATATGAAATAAGATTGTTTAATGTTGAGAAACGAATTGTAAATGAAGAACACACCTGAACCTGATGTGTAATTACGTCCTTTTCCCTCTGTGTGCTTCTTCAGTGCGTCGCTTAGTTTGATTTCTCCTTGAGCGCTGGGAAATTTTACCGATGACAAAGAACTTCTGTAGCGAGTAATTTCACAAGGTTTGATGCAGAAATCGGGTCCGCACGCCGAACCGTCCTCGATGTTTTCTTAAATCACGTTTGTTTAAAATAAACAACAAAAAAACTCACCGAGTTCCCTTGTGCCACAGTCCTTGATTTGCTTTGTTGTGCAGATGGTATTTGAATTAGGATCAGTTTTTAAGACTAAAGAAGAATATAAAGAAAAGAAGCAGTGCATTAAAATTGTATTGTTAAAAATAAATTACTTCTAAAACTTTGTGATGTAATCTTTAATAAATATATTCATAGAATTTGTGCAACTGTTTTACAACTACTTACTTGGCATAAATGGAAATCTACATTTGCATTTCTTTACAATATGTTGCGTTTCGCATGTTATTCTACAAGATGAATCGCTGTAGCGGCTCCAAATCTTGTCAGGGGAATTTTCTGATTTCAAGCAGACGCCCCATGGCTGGCCCAAGTATTTAACCTAATATAAACCTTAAATATAGAATTCATAAACTGTCCTTAATAAATAATCAATGGAATATATTAACGCATTGAATATCAAGGATTAAACATATAACATTGAGTGCGATGTTTTTCAGTGTTGAAAAAATAATACTAATGCAATATGAATAAACAAGAACAGTCATTATATTTAAGATATAATATCATTTTTTATTAGGGCATGATATCTGTTTAGATGTCATGTCACTCAATTTGGTAAGTAGATTTAACACCATAACATACAAAATTTTTATTAATTTAATTTGCTTAATCACATCTGGTTATATTGGGAAACATTATAAAATTGTAATTCTCAATATATTCAAATCTGCGTACGATTATCTATTTTGAAATGTCTTCTGTCAAATTGTTTATCAGAAGAATCAATTTTTCTATTGTTAGAGAATGATTGGTGAATACAGCTTGACATACATCATATTTATCTTGATAATAACAATATAATAATATACTATATATATATATATATATATATATATATATAGGCCTTCATTTTCTAAAAATATTGGACTTCTGGTAACTAACCCAGAGTCAACACTACGATCTTGTCCAGTACTACTTCAGCGAAAAACCCAATTTGAATTTAATTAAAATTGCAAAATAGGTTCTCAGAGAAGTTCAATAATTCTTAAAAAGTTTGATTAGTCTTGGCAGAGCTTCTTTGCAACCTCTTACATTAATATAGTCTCCCAGCTTTTTATAAATTGGTGGGTTAATGAATACAAAACAATTTTTTTACCAAATTCAGAAGCGCTTAACAAAATACACCCTGCAAACACAACTATTCCTGATTCTGTCACAAAACTCTTGGATTTTTGAAGAGCTTTGATAAAAATGCTTCATAAAATGCAAATTTTCAAACATTGAATTATGTCTTAAAATATCAGAAATATAAGAAATATCAAGGTACACTTAATACTGAATATCAGACTGATATCTGTGGAATATTACCCATCTCTTCATATACAATTTTCAAACAGCAAATATTCTCTGGCATTCCATTCAACATTCTAAGAAACTGATAATTCAGATTGGTAGTCTGAATGTTTATTGTTGCAAACACTTCGCATATATTTTGCTTTTAATGCACGATTTTTAAAGCATTAATTAAATATTCTTGTGATATTCGAAGCGCGAATTACTTCTAAATCGGTGAATTCAAAAGTGATTTGAGGCCAAATATATTGACAAGTGTAGTCGAAATGTTATCTTCGTCACAAAAAACAATATTTTAAAGGCAAAAATAAATCAAAAATGTCATTGAAGAATGAGATTAGCCAATGTAATGCCGGAAACAATAATATTGCCATAGTTTGAGAGTCAATACTTCCTAATAAATAAATAAATATATATATATATATATATGCACATAAATATATATCCAGCTTTTTGGTATAGAAAATGCAAAAAACCCTACATTTGGAGGGAAACCGCACGAAATGTCTATTGCAAAATTCCTATTTCTTGCCATTGCTCCCGCAGTATTTACTGGAATCAAAATATTTTTACTATGGGGTAGGTAGTATAAAGAGACACTACCTTGCAAAATTTCAAGGATTTCTGTATGGAAACGTGGTCATGATAATGATTTNACGATCTTGTCCAGTACTACTTCAGCGAAAAACCCAATTTGAATTTAATTAAAATTGCAAAATAGGTTCTCAGAGAAGTTCAATAATTCTTAAAAGTTTGATTAGTCTTGGCAGAGCTTCTTTGCAACCTCTTACATTAATATAGTCTCCCAGCTTTTTATAAATTGGTGGGTTAATGAATACAAAACAATTTTTTTACCAAATTCAGAAGCGCTTAACAAAATACACCCTGCAAACACAACTATTCCTGATTCTGTCACAAAACTCTTGGATTTTTGAAGAGCTTTGATAAAAATGCTTCATAAAATGCAAATTTTCAAACATTGAATTATGTCTTAAAATATCAGAAATATAAGAAATATCAAGGTACACTTAATACTGAATATCAGACTGATATCTGTGGAATATTACCCATCTCTTCATATACAATTTTCAAACAGCAAATATTCTCTGGCATTCCATTCAACATTCTAAGAAACTGATAATTCAGATTGGTAGTCTGAATGTTTATTGTTGCAAACACTTCGCATATATTTTGCTTTTAATGCACGATTTTTAAAGCATTAATTAAATATTCTTGTGATATTCGAAGCGCGAATTACTTCTAAATCGGTGAATTCAAAAGTGATTTGAGGCCAAATATATTGACAAGTGTAGTCGAAATGTTATCTTCGTCACAAAAAACAATATTTTAAAGGCAAAAATAAATCAAAAATGTCATTGAAGAATGAGATTAGCCAATGTAATGCCGGAAACAATAATATTGCCATAGTTTGAGAGTCAATACTTCCTAATAAATAAATAAATATATATATATATATATATGCACATAAATATATATCCAGCTTTTTGGTATAGAAAATGCAAAAAACCCTACATTTGGAGGGAAACCGCACGAAATGTCTATTGCAAAATACCTATTTCTTGCCATTGCTCCCGCAGTATTTACTGGAATCAAAATATTTTTACTATGGGGTAGGTAGTATAAAGAGACACTACCTTGCAAAATTTCAAGGATTTCTGTATGGAAACGTGGTCATGATAATGATTTTAAAAAACATATATATATATATATATATATATATATATATGTGTTCACTATGAAAATATTCTGCATTTAAACTTCATAAAATACTTTATATGGAATGAAAAGATATTATAACCCGCCAGCCACTTAATTTTATGTATGGTATACTAGTGTTTTCAAATGCAAACTAACCATAATTACCCTAAATGAGTTTAGCCAAGTAATTTAGAAATTCACTGAAGGCCTATATTGGAACAAGGTGGCCTGTTTACTATCAATTATTTCTAAGAACAAAGTCTTTGTTGACAGACATTTAATCTTTGCAATTATTCTTGAATGAACCCAAAACCTCGTCATGAGGGAAGTCTCCTAAGCTTCTAGCTCTATTAGAAACTTTGAGTAAGAATTCTATTAAATTTGGATATTGCTCCATGGTGAAAAATCATTTCACTTATAAATATACAAATATATTAAATTAAATAGATTTGATTTGCACAAAAAATTATAAAATTTCTTTCATAATAAATTTTAACATCTTGAAAAGAAGCATCTAAAATAAATTATACTTCGAAAAATTCTTCAATAATATTGAAGTATTTAAGCAAAATTCATTTTATAAACACTGTATATATATATATATATATATATATATATATTTGGGCATGGTGCTAACACAGAATTTTATAATCAATTTTTATAAAAAATAAAAAGCAAAGAAAATTTAAATTCTAGTGAAAGGAAAAATTTACGAAAATAGTAGAAGCAGTAATCAGTAATTATAAAGTTATAAATGAAAATTAGATGATAGAGAAAAATAACGTAAAATCTCAAATTTGTTGTAGTATTCTGAAGAATTCTTCCTTATTATTTAATTAAGAAAGCTAAGTAAAACATTGAGCAAAAAAGTAAGTTGGGCATGGGGCAAACACTACCTAGCGAATAAAATTGCATAATGCACTCAAACGGGCATGCCCAATATATTTCGGATATTACTATTAAAATTATATCGGTTATTTAACTTAAACAATAAATATTACTGAATATAATTAAAAGCAAATTAAGATGCAATATTACAGTTTCTCTTTTCAGCGACGCTTATAGTCAACGCAATGCTTTCACAACATTTCAAAAAAATTAAACATATATTATATCTGCATGTAGTTGAAAATCATTTTTCATTCCTCTTTATTTGCGGGTAAGTTACAGAATTAATTGTAATTTGTTTAAGTCTTTTGATACTTTGTTTTATACGCAGCTGATTATGATGTGTGGGTACCAGATTTTATCCACAAGTACGCTCGCAGATACGAGCGGGTGTGAGTAAGCCTTCTATCAAATATAGCAATTCGTTTAAAGAAAAAATAAAATTTTGGCACACCCTTTATTTCAGTATTTAATACAATTGACGAAAGTGTTATTAACCTAAAAATTTACAAAGTTAAGCATATAAAAGTCTTTTTGTATGGCTTGTTCGGCAATTACATGTAGGTTAACGGTATCTCTTAAATCTCCGTAAATACAATATCACTCAATATCGCTCATTTTTCGTATAAGTGAATTGGGGTTTAAGTAGCTCTTCAATATATATATATATA
>CABFPE010000178.1:839489-854785 GCA_900660155.1 Hofstenia miamia | reverse complement strand
AGCAGACCAGGGCACATGGAGACAGGTACAGAGAAGTTAGAGGTAAAATACGCGTTGAACAGATCAGCTTTCTTCAGGTCAGAGTGAGCAGAAAGAAGGTTCCATCTCAAATTGGGGAGCTCAGGCTTGGAATGAAGAGAACGCAGGAAGGAATAAGAGTCTTGAAGAGAACCGGACGAGAAGCTGGACAGAAAAGAGACTTTGTCAAGTTCCATAAAATTGATAACATCTTCTGTGAGAGAAGCAAGCTTCGGAGTAGCAAATTCATACGAGTGGTGTTCAATTCGCATGGTTACTCAATACATTTTGAAAAACATTTTTAACCATGTGTGATCTCATCTCAACCTCTACTAATATTTGTAAAGAAATGATCGAATTGTGTTATATGGTATATTACTAGATTTATGCCATCACATATTTATGAAAAGCGTCGAAAATTACGTGTATATGTTGTTAATCACTACTTTCAAACAATATTTTTGGTAAAGATACAAATTGAAAAGTTTAACTGAAATATTGGTGGGGTTTCAATAAATCCATTTATGAATAAATTTATTTGATTTGAGTACAAAGTAACCTAAAAATAACTATTTATGAGCCATATACATTGTTTTCACATATGTTTCTACTGGAGTTGTGTTAGTAAAGAAGTTTAAAGAACGCTTGAGATTTGATTGAAATCTAATTAATACTACAGTGGAATGCAGTATTTCGAAATCTAAGAGTTAATACCACATGCAATGAAATCCAAAAGTTGAAGTACAAATTAAACATTGATCAATCATTTAAAATATACTTGACCACCAACTAGTCGGCTCCTGTTCCGGCTCCGATGGTATAGTTTCTTCTTTAGCAAATAATTTGTAAAATATTAGAAGCACAAGAACAACGATTGTAAAACATATGACGCAGACGTTAAAAGAAATTTTCAAGTAATTTAGGTTTAAAAAGCTTCCTTTCTGTTCCTTCGACGAATTCGTCTGAGAACCAAAGGGATCAAATGTAATGGATCTTGAAAATCGCTTGAGTGTATTTTCATGATCAGCTGTGGAGTGGAAGTTAATACTTGGAGCAGTATTTCGAAGTTTTACAGATCTTTTAGCGTCTACCACGAAATTATTCAATTCATCTGTTTTTTCTGTGATATCCATGACCTTTTGAGTAGCAGCAGTAATTAGATTCCTTCTGATATTTTGCAAGTTCTTACGTTCCGATTTAAATCTATGCAGCTGTTGTTTTGCATTTGATTTAAATGCATTGATCTCTGCAAATGCTTCTTCTCGGTTGAGTTTAACCTTACTTAGCAAAGCTTCCTTGCGTATATTCATTGTTTTAATCAATTCATTAAACAATGCCTCTATTTTTTTCGTAGTGAGATTTGAATTACTCTCAAATCTTTTTAAAGTAACATCAATCTCTCGAACTTCACTCCTTAAATCAATTTCAGAATCAATGAGTTTTGAAATGGCGAAGTCCATAGCAATGAAAGCATTTGAATTGTGAGTGCGGTAGCAGTCATCACAGACTTCTGAACTGCAGCACGGGCACAACCTTGTGATTTTGGTAGGTATGAGTCTTTTTGCACACTTATCACAAATACTTTTCGATTCCTCACATTCGCTAGAATCTACAGTTTTTTGAGATCGAGTTCTAACTCCTTCAATAATAATTTCCGCAGCATTTTGTGAAGTTCTGCAAACAGGACAAGTTATTCTTTCCTTATTTGTCAGCCTTGAAATGCATATTGAACAAATTTTTGTAGTACAACAAGCATTGCATTCGCCGATCATTGCTATTTCCACTGCCTCATAAAGCCTTGAAAATAGAAACATGTCATTGGTGTGAAATATGACATTTCTCTCGTTTGATTAATAGTGCATTTTCACGAGCGATTCGAATGTCGTCTTGACATTTTATTCGTTGATTTTTATTCACAAATTTACTAAATCCTCTATCATTTAGTTTTCCAGAGCGGAAATTCAACCTCTGAAATGTAATAAAGCGATGCTAAATTATTTTTCTCAGCACGGTCCTTCACTCTCATGAGCGATGCTAAATTATTTTTCTCAGCACGGTCCTTCAGCCCTGTAATTAATTCAGAACGCTCTATAAATCGATAGGTTTTCCTGCTGTTGACGGTTAAACTGTCGTAATCTCAATTCCTCACATGGATATATAAAGTAAAAAGTAAACTGAACCAGACTTTTTCAAGTGTCAACAAGTCGAAATGCTTAAGCTCGGATCGTTTTACTTTTGAGTATTTTGACTATTTTAGAAAAGGTAGAGCTATTTTTAAATTTTTAAATTTGCATTGCTTTACATTTAGTGTATAAGCATTTAGCTTTTAGAAAAATACTTTTAATTATTATCTTTTGAGTTTTATATGTATTATTGCATAAATCAAATTATTTTTGCATTAAATTTTTTGAAATATTACTAGCTTTAAAATATTGGTGTTATCTTTACATATACAAAAGTACAGAGAGATGTAAGCTCGATTGGATTGGCCTAAATGGAGGCTGGGATCTTACTTCTCGTTTATCTTATTTCAAGTGAGGCATACAATCAGTACAATTGAGGTTAACCTCACGTTTAACTCTCAAAATTAGTCGCAATATTCTGATGGGCATCCAGCATGCTTAATAGGCACAGAAAGAACACACCCTGTTTATCAAGTATTAGAATTAGTCTCTTTAGGAACCGGTGTTCAGTTCAATACCAATGAGAGTATAGTTGCTTGGATTTGTGGTTGCATTTTTAGTGAATATTTAGTAGGTGTCCGATTATCCGAAAAGAGAAATTTCAGGGGAGTAAATGGTTCGGAGATCTGGCAGCCAGCAGACGATCTGAAAACTTAAGATAAAACCAAAATCACCTCGTTCTTTAATTAAAATTGTGTACTTGATTATATGTATCTTTCTTGAATAAAAGTTTTTCGTTCGCTTATGAAACCTGCTTTTTCTATTTTTCAATAAAAATATTTTATTCGGTTTATCCAGACAGATTTTGAAAAATAACAGCTCAGGGTGAAGATGTTCGCCGGTATAGAGAAACGGTGGCCCAAAAATCAGCAAGTTGAGAAAAATTGAGATAAAGGAATTACCAATATTGGAGATTGTAATTTTCCTTCATGAAAGTTCTCTGCTTGATAAAATTTGGATTCACATGGAAATTTAGTGGCATTTTGAACAATCAACTATCATTTACTGTTAGGCTTTTGTGAAATTTGATTCAATGGTATAAATAAGATATTTTTGATCTGAACTTAATTTGTCGTCAATAGGTTTTGCAAAAATTAGAGGAACCAATTGTATATGCCTTAATTGTTTAAGCATTTTGAATTCCCACAACATTATTGTCGATGGTTCTTAGATAAATTTTGAACTTGCATAATCTCGTAGAACGTTTAAGTTGAACGTGTAAATGACAAAAAAAATTTGCAATTTCTACAAGCCGCTGGTAGAACAATTTAATTCACTATGCCTATAGGTTATCGCATCCAGTGTAGTATTCGTGGAATTTAGAAGAACATCTGTAAAATATATTCCTATCCAGCTATTATTATGATTTATCTCATCTCGTATATACTTATAAAGCACAGACACTAACACTTTCTTAGGCAACAAAAGCTAGTCCCACTTTGAAAGTAGTACTTTCCATGATAAGCCTGTCTATAAAAATAATTAGATGGGAAACCAATTCTTCAAAGCTTGTCATAGGAGAACATTATTATTATTTGCAAACAAAATATTTACCAAATCAAATCAATTTTACTTTTACTAACCAAGTGAATTTTTTAGATGACGTGAATTTAAAAAATTCATTTAATTCCAATAAATCTTCGGTCGTTGAATTTCTTCGGGTAGATTTTTCCTAAATAATTTTTTTATTTTTAATATAAAAGAACAAATTATAAAGGAATAATTTTGAACTTGAATATATTATTCTTATGTTCAGAAATAATCTAAATTACTATTTTTTTTATAAAGCAGACATTGCTGCCGAAGCAACTGTTTTGAATTTAGTTAAATTTGAATTTATACTGTTTGTTCTGAAAAATTATGAATATCGTAAATTGCATTCAGACAAAGAATTCAAACGTTAAGCATACATAATACATAAATTGTATAATGGTATAAAATTATTTATTTATTAATAAAACAAGACATAACATTAATTGTCTTAATCAGATATCAAACAGTGACACAAGTAAAGCAAACAACTTTATGGGTTTTGGTGTCAAATTTATATTCCGTATACAATTCAACAAAAGAATTTAATTCCTAAAACAATTAATCAAATTTAGAACAATTAGAATTTTAACTGTTTTCAGAATACAGGTCCGATCAATTAAGATCTATATTCAACTGTAATTTTCTTTAGATGTTTTTATTCAGTAACATTGGATATGGTCGATGGCCGTACTTGATGGAAAGAGTAATTTAAACGGAAGTAGTCTTATAATTTGAAATTCATCTTACCACCTCATCTGCAATATACATATATATATATATATATATATATATATGTGTTCACTATGAAAATATTCTGCATTTAAACTTCATAAAATACTTTATATGGAATGAAAAGATATTATAACCCGCCAGCCACTTAATTTTATGTATGGTATACTAGTGTTTTCAAATGCAAACTAACCATAATTACCCTAAATGAGTTTAGCCAAGTAATTTAGAAATTCACTGAAGGCCTATATTGGAACAAGGTGGCCTGTTTACTATCAATTATTTCTAAGAACAAAGTCTTTGTTGACAGACATTTAATCTTTGCAATTATTCTTGAATGAACCCAAAACCTCGTCATGAGGGAAGTCTCCTAAGCTTCTAGCTCTATTAGAAACTTTGAGTAAGAATTCTATTAAATTTGGATATTGCTCCATGGTGAAAAATCATTTCACTTATAAATATACAAATATATTAAATTAAATAGATTTGATTTGCACAAAAAATTATAAAATTTCTTTCATAATAAATTTTAACATCTTGAAAAGAAGCATCTAAAATAAATTATACTTCGAAAAATTCAATATATATACCTAGTCCAAATTATCAACCTGTGTCAAAATATTTGGGTAAAACATTATTTTCTAGATGAGACATAATTACTGTGGAAAGGATACCACATAAAAGTCATTTTCCGCATTCTGTACTGCACACTAAAAGTTGGATGGGTCAATGTGATTGCCAAATTTACGAATTTTATACTTTAATAGTACTTAAATTCTCACCATACAGTTGTTCGCAACATAGTTAAAAGAATAGGATAAATGCATGGTACAATTTTATCCCATTCATGCAGGATTTTTTGTCTCCACAAGGGTGGGAATGGAAAATATCTATTTCCTCCAATTTAACTCTAGATTGGATTATGACATTAAAACTAAGCTTTGCCTAGTAAGTGATGCTAACATTATTTTTGATAACGTCATTAAATCTAAAAAAATTTTGGAAATAAGTGGAATTTAGTTTTAACGATTGGAAATAATGGAATTCATTAAAATTTAATCTTATCTTAGCAAAGTAAATTTTCTTGCTTATCTTATATATATATATATATATATATATATCAAGAATAGTTTAAAATTCACATTCTATATTTTTAAATAATTTGTATCCTTGGCGCATAATAAATAAATAAAAAGTCTGGTATATATAACTTAGTTATATAAGAACATCAACTAATTGGTTCACTAGCAGGATAAATATTGTACACATAAAGTGATATGGACTGTGAAACTTCCAAATCTGGACATTCCCATAACGAATCCCATTTAGAATGCAAGAATGAAACTGCATAAAGTCAAAGTTGTAAAAATTAAGAAAAGCTGGTTATTCTAATAAACCTCGTAGAGGATACCTTCGACAGTAATGAGCGCGTGATTTATATATTTCTGATGCAAAACAAATGACTAATTGAAAAAGAGTCAAATGCTGTAATAAACCAGCTTTGACGAGAGATAAATCTCCAAACAAACCATAAACCAATCTCTCGTCTTTCCAATAAACAAAGAATGAATTGTCGGCTTCGACACGTAAGCAATCTCAACACGAATCACGATTTAAAATCGTAAAGATGGTATGCATAGACAGATGTGGGCTAATGAGTAGATAAAATGAGTCTAATGCTGCCAATTGACATTCAGTGCGAGACTGCGGCGCAGCTAAAAATCGCACTAAAAATAGCTTTTAACTTGTTTAGTTTGAAATCCTTACAAAATATTATTTACTATGCGAGGTTTATAAAACCGAAATTTCTAAAAGGATTACACTTTTGCAATGTTGCGGTCAGTATTGCTGAATAAAGTATGGGTCGTTCGAACATATATTGCTTGAAGTAGAAACTTCTACAGTAATATAATCTTTTGGAATGTTTTTGTTCAAAAGCGTTTTTTAAAGAAAATGAGCGGAGGGGCTTTTAGAAAATATTCTATTGCGGATCTGTCGAAGGCCTTTTAAAAAATCAGAAGAAAACGTTTTTAATAAAAAATTATATTTTCTTCTTGGAAAGGGGAACTAACCACATTCGCAGCTTACCAATTTCAAGTACTGTTTTTTTCAATGATTAAATTGTAAATTAATTTATGCCTAAGATTATTGTAAAATATGATAATTTTTTGTTATAAATTCTGCATTATATATTTTTTAATATCTTGGGATTATTTCTTACTATAATAAGCAAATTCGCAAGCCAAGAAACGTTGTCAAATAAATCAACAGCTCGAGTTTGGATGAAAAATCTGGGGTGCTAAATAACTCAGGCAAAATAAGTATATTATAACTTTAATTATACACATTAATCGGAATTTAGTATCCCAATAAGATTGAAGTAATGCCGATTTACCTACTCATTTAGATCTAGTATTCCAATGTCTTTTGCGTAATATGCAGTGACGAGTGGACGTTAAAAAATGCTGAAAAAATTGAAAATCTGCTAATAGTGGAGGTATCATATAGAGTAATTGAATTAATCACTAATTTCAACTTTAATGTTATAATAAAAGACAAAAATAGTTTAAATTTTGAATTTGGAAAGAGAAGAAAAATACGGAAAATTGTTGTTTGTGGTTACTACCGATTCAACAATAAGTTATGACGACCAACTAAATGAAGCTGAGAATAATTTTTTCGAATTTTTTAAATAATTTTTCTTAATGGATTTTGTACAAAGTCTTCCACTAAATAACGTTTTATAATTCAGTGGAGAAAAATAGAAAAGGGTAATTTGAACAAATATTTTAGGGAGGCCTCCAAATTTAGGTTGACTTAAAATAGTGAAAAAAAAATGATATATATATATATATATATATATAAATGATATAGGCAATAGATTGATGATTACATATTGGAATTACATTTGAACTGGGCATTACCCTCTACTCAGATAACAATTTTGGTTGTTTTTACGTTGTTTATAGTTTTTTCATACTTTTGGTTGTTGCAGCAACCACTAACATCATAATAACAACTTTAGTAATAAATAATCAGTGAGCAGATGCTTGCAAATAAAACTCATTTTGTTAGTTTTATTACTAGATCCTTTTATAATAAAAAGGATTTGCAAAAGCTTTTTTGAAATTTTTAATTTGTGAAAAATTGTAATATACCAGATAAGTGAATTTTCAAAATAATTTATTCATGAATATTTGGACACCTTGATATTGAATGTTAAATAAAATAAGTTACAATTGAACAGAAGAGGTTTTTCACTACTTAAGAAAGTACTATTTCAAAATTGTGCTTAATTTTAGATTTTGTCAAATTTGGCAGATTTTTAAGCTCATTGTTATCATTTATATAGAAGACATTCATTTAAATCTTTAACAAATGTTTGTATTTACTATGCTTGACAGTATCTCGAAGACTGTGGTCTGCCCTTTATTGGGCTTGTTTGTTTAAACAGCATTGTTTGAACATGCTTAGCAATATAAAATTTTATTTTGTATATAAAATTAATGCTAAAACAATCATGTGACAACATAAAACAACGTTGTTAGTTACGACCTCAAAATATTGCTGTTTCATTCATAAAAAACAAACAAAAGCAACCTAATTTGACGTTGTTGAAGCAACGTTGTTTTTGACACATAAAACAACCACATAACAACCCAAAACAACGTTGTTTAGCCCTTAAATTGCTTTCTGGGTACCGAATAATTTAGTTTGATTATTAAATGAAATGAACATTAACCTAGATCAAATCCATTTTCTTTTCAATCTAAGGAAGAATTTGAGAAAAAAATGGGGACCTTAAAAAATTGAAATCGAGCCAGTAATAATAAGGAATTAAATAAAAAGGGACTTTTGAAGAAATATTTAAATATTTCATTTGAAAATGGAAAAGGGTAAGACCTATACATGTAGTTTGCGCCGTCAATTAGTTTTCGCTAATTGATAGCTCCAAGAAATGTGTCAAGTGTTGGTGTTTGTATAGAGTGACACTTTCTCAACTGAATAAATTCGTCTGCCGTGGCAGGTGGATTCAGTTTGACGTTTGATGAAGAGATTATATGACAAGGCAATGTTACGGATTTCATAATAATGCTTTCAACAAATAAAATGCACTTTCCCATTCCACCAAATATTTTTTCCAATTGTACTGTATTCTTATGAAGAAACAATTACTCAAAGTTAAAATACATGATGAGTGATTCAACGTCAGTTTCATCGGATGTCATACCAATCATTAACACCACGCTTAGGTTCCTTATTGGACCCCATAAATGTACTTTGTTATGTAGATTGTACATGTAATTTTCTGTTATGATGTACTTCATCAAGTCCAATGAGGTACTTGTTGATGAACAACTCTTTAAGTTTTAGTTAATAATACAAACTTCATTCAAAGTCAACTTTCGCTTTGAAATTTTAGAAACTATTGTTCATTTGGAAGGTAACATACAAACAAAAGTAATATAACGATGAAGGTTTGCACTGACTATTTGTAACCAAGCCGTGTAAACGCTGAAGAACAATGATTATTTTAAATGGCTCGAGCTATTTGAATATTACAATAAAAAAACGGTATATATATATATATATATATATATATATATATGTATGTATATATAATACAAATACTACAACTATCACTAAATAGCTTGGAATAACAAATGTCTTGCTGAAATAAAATTAATCATGTAAGGAATAATTTATAAAAAATTTCGAAAAATCGTATAATTTATCCATTTTTGTTTTTGCTAAAACACACTTGAATTTTGGTAACATTTTATTGCTGTAAAACTATGGAAATGGGGTCGATTTTTGCAAACTAGTCCACCAACCACCCCCACAGACTCTTAGCCCTGTCACGCAATCAGGAATTGAACTCTGCTCCAATTATTCTTTGCGTTAATCTATTGGACCATATTAACTTTGTGAAGATTTTCTTAACACAACAGCGCAACTGCAGAAAAATGGAGCATAGCGTTGGTAAATTATGATCATTTAAATTCGGTGAATTTTACTGCTATATTTTGCATAAACCAATACTGATACTGAGCCAATTTAATGGAGAAAAAAAGACTTTTGGCCAAATGATAATATAATTACAATTTTGTTTTACGTTGGAAATACAATGAATCGATTTATGTGGTGCACCTGGGATTTTTTAGGTGGTGGCTTACTGCCTTTACAAAAAAGGAGTGATTCTTATACTTTTGGAATATATTGGACAGGATATACATGAGCGAAAAATCATTCAATTCTTACTTAATATAATGCGAAAATTATAGATTTTATTAAATATTATCATCTGAGTAAAAGTTGAAATGAATTTATTTTTGAACGTGGATTTGATTTGAACACTACGCTTAGGGATACCGATACCTCGGTATCAAATTTTTTCTCTTTTTGGAATTGAATCTGACCAACAAAGAATGAATTAAATAGATCCACGACTGAATAAATTTGCATTATCATGCATGTGTTATCTAGGCCATTTGAAATCGTGCTTCCCAAAATACTGACTGAACTGATTATCGCTGTTGTTTTCCAGGCGTCGTAAAGCATTATAAATTACTGATTACGTTATCTTAATGTTCTCTTTCAAATTTAAGCACGATTCTAAAAAAATAGTCAAATTTTGGACACTGAGAAACTTACTAAATTTTTTCGAAGAATAAAGTTGTGCTGACTTTGTGGCTATAACAACTCAAGCCATTCGTCAGATATTAGTAATAAAACTGAAAGACCGCAATTTTATTAAACAATTTTGTTTGAATTTTAACTTCTCTAAGAGCCGTCCATTACTATAATATATATGGCTTCTTACCCACATATGACGTGAAATATTTAATAAACGAAAACGTTTGCCAAGATTTTGTGTAAATGCATAAGAATTTCCAATTACAATCACGTCATAAACCCTCCGCAAATTGTAGGAATTGAGGGACGAGTAATACACCAAACAGGATTTTTGTTTAAAGAATGGATCGAAAACGCGAATTTCGTAGTTTTATTTCGCAGAATTCTGAATGGATCTATACTATCTAAAAAGGTTAGTTATGATGCAGTGTACTAAAGGAGCTGTTTGTACATCATAATGTAGAGACAATCTACATAATTATAGAGCCTAGTGTACGTGTACAATAACAGAAAAATGTTAAAATTAATGGCGGTGATCGAAAAAATGTGAATACAGACAAAGCGCCATCGTCACTGGACGCACAGTTTGATTTATTAGACAACGAAAGCAAACACCTCAAACCTCCAAAATTAGATAAAAGATATAAAAAGAATTTGAAATAAAACCACACGTAAAGTGGTAATAAAACAAAATTAAAAATATTTAATTAGCATTAAAGGTGCAGACGAGGATATTAACGCCTACATTACTTTGGAATTTTTTTCTCGACTTTGTAAGAATTGATTATATTTTAAAAAATAAATTGGAATTTTCACAGTTGATTTGTTGAGATTTCACTTGAGTGAGTAATTTTAAAGTTAAATCTAATTTGGCGCCACCAAAGTAAATCTTACTCTTCTCAAATTTCTTAACTGCACTTTTTATGACACGTTAGTTTACTGCAGATTGAGGCATGCATCATTTGACAATTATTCGCAAAATAGCAAATCAACGGAAGCGTTTGGTCCAACTCAATTTTCTTGTGGGGTCCAAGCTTAGCCCCAAATATAGTATAATATAATAAAATTAAGTTAAATCCCAATCACAATTTAGAAATGACCTAAAAATCAGGTCCAAATTTCGGTCCGAAATCACGTTAGAAAAATAAGCTTTATACATTGATTTTTTCCTGCTTCAAATTAGTAGATAGTATAGCGTGTTACACATGCAGGGCGAAATGAATCAGGGTTGCAGGAGCACCTAGAATACCACGTTTTAATATTTAATTGTTCCATAAGTTGACTTCATTAGAAATAGATGTTTCTAAATGTTATTTTCTCACAATTTAGACCGAGATAGAACTGGTTAAAATTGAATTTGAATTTAATGGAAAAAATTTCTTAAAATGGAAATTAAGAATTAAATTTTGACCATTAATGGAAAATTAATTGCCATTTTGGAAATAGATATGATAGTTAATAAATATATCGATTTAAATATTATTTTCATATCAAATTTTCAAATATTTATGAAGAGTGTTAAAACAGCAAGGTTGGCAAAAAAGTGAATTTTTTACAAAAAAACAATGTTTTTTTGCTCTTAGACAGACTCACCTCAAGGTACTAAAATTTTGCTGACAGACAACTAGTGTAGTTGATGAATAATTCAACTAAATTATTTCAGTAAAACGTTTTAAAATAAATGCAATAATCTTTATTAATGGTATTTAAAGATTAATTAATGGCCATTTTGAAAATGAATCCATTATTAGCCATCCATTAATGGCAATAAATTTTTACCAAAATTAATTTTTGTGCATCCCTCGTTTGAAAACAGCCTGTTTGCATCTCCTTCATTTACTTTAACATTGAGTGTGTGAAATTAGTATCAACTGGGTCGTCGGATATTCTGTTACTTAGAATTAGCTTGTTTAGGTGACGCTGGTCCTGAATATTGCAAATTGTGGATAATGTGCGGCAATAATATTAATGTTTCAAGAGTGGAGCGTGGGGCTTAATTAGCAGTGTCTAGGCCTAGGTATAAACTATTGTTTGGAAAATTATATAAATAAGCTGACTTTTAGCGTTGACTGGGTACTAAATTGATGAAATATTTAAATTTACAAGATATTTAGGTTGATATACTGCTTATTATTATTAATGTCCACATTGAGTTCTGTCAATGTCAAGATAAGACGAACATGAAATCATAAAGCAAAGTTTTCAAGCAATTAAGGCCAACATATAATCACGATAAAAATGCAGTAACTAGAGAAAGAACTTTCAAATCAAAAGAATTAAACAGTATCATTCTAATAACAACATTCTTTATAAATTAATCGAAAAGTTCAAGAAAATTTAGAAAAGTAGCATCTCTTGTGTAGTAGTTCTCAACCGTTTTGGAGTGTGAACCCCAAACGAAATATTTTCTTCGGTCATAAATTTTGTAAACTAAAATTGTCGACAATTTCCTCAATATTTAAGTTATTTGGACAGTTTTTGGATCATTTTAATCGTCGTTTCCAGTTCAAAGCAAATATTCAAACTTTTAATAACATGCAAAATTTGACTTGAGAAAAATGTATAATTTCGAGAACTAGGCGACCCTTGCTAAGTTGTTATTCAATCCCTAATGGGTCGCACTCTACAGACTGAGAGCCGCTGCTCTAGTGGAAAATCACATTCTATATGCAAGTTCATGTTGACCTGAATGTTTTCTTATGAATTATGCAAAATATTTACCATCGATATTTGATATCCAAATCCAACAAAGATTTTATCAGATAGAGGAACAAAATACAGTAAAAAAATGTCTTATGGTTTAACTATACTACACGTTTTTGGCTCGGGTGTACGAACTATAGGCTTGGGTTTGGTGACAAATAAAAAAAATAAAACAATATTCCAACAGAAAAACTCTCCTGACAAAAACCTCGATAGTTTTTACACATTTTTGTTTAATGCTGAAGCTGGAAATTCAACAAATTTTCTTGCACTGGGGAAAAAATGCATACTTAGATTTTAAAATTTAATTGACTGCTCAGCAGAGTTTGAATATTATATTTTTCAGCAACTACTATTCTTAAAAAAAACATCCAACAGAAAAACTCTCCTGACAAAAACCTCGATAGTTTTTACACATTTTTGTTTAATGCTGAAGCTGGAAATTCAACAAATTTTCTTGCACTGGGGAAAAAATGCATACTTAGATTTTAAAATTTAATTGACTGCTCAGCAGAGTTTGAATATTATATTTTTCAGCAACTACTATTCTTAAAAAAAACCTCCAACAGAAAAACTCTCCTGACAAAAACCTCGATAGTTTTTACACATTTTTGTTTACCAGGCATATGTGCAGGCAACGGAGGAGGCACACGTGTCCTCTCCTAGACGAAGAAGTAGACAAAAAAATCTGAATATCTATTAATTCCTGCATGTTTTCAAAAGCAAGGCTACGTACTTCACAGTACATGTCATCTTCCTTTATGCTAAATCTAGCAAATGTAATAAACAATGTATGTTCAAAGCGTAGACTAATGTCAAATTCCTTGTTGTAATTGACTATTTATTTCCATTGTATAATATAGCTATTGAAATACACCATGTTTGCTTTTCAATTCAGCACTGTTTTTTCATAGTTAAATATTAAAAATCTAATAATAGCAATTTCAATTGCATAATCTTCCAAACGCTAAAGATGAGTTAGCAGAGAAATTTTTTTTTCTGGCCATCAAAATTTTTAAATGAGTATCTTAGCAAAGATAATTAACGATATAAAGTTCGGAAAAGTTTTCTTTCATCTAATTGAGATGTTTTAATAAATCATCTAAACCTGAAACTGCATGAAAGTACTTTGCAGTGTAAATTTTACTTGGCAGGCAAAAGGATTTAAAAAATTAAAAAACTATTATCTATTTTGTGCCCCTGACGAAATAATATTCTTCTGCTTGCCTTTTACCAAGGTAATTTTAAACCTACTATATCATGAAAGTACAATACGCGAACAAAAATTCTAAACAACGAATACATACACACAATAAAAATGATAAGCATCCATTAGTACCTTTGTTAACCTGCTTAAATTTGGTTCAGTTATAAATATTTCTGTTTGTACAAGTAGAATTTTCTGCTTATAGAAGAAGCCTTCTTCACGAAATTCAGCACAATACTGATATAACATCAGAAAATATTTGATAAAAATCTTTCATGATTAATACATGCTTATTTTCATTAAACCATGAAAATAAAATTTTAAAAATGTAACATAAAAGATGTTGATTTCCTGCGCAGGATTTTTAAAGTCCAATGGATGCTCTAACGCTTGGAGTTCAGCTCCTATTTGCACAAATCCATTGAAAAAGTTACAACGCAATGTTTGTAACGAATAAGCTAACAAAACTTGTTTAAGATTAAATTGGAAGCAATAAAATTTATAGCTCCCATAAAATGATAAAGTTCGTGCAAAACTGTTAGACCGTTATATTAAGGCTAAAGAAATTTTATACTCGATCCTGAGTCAGTTTTCACTCTTTTCAAATTTATTATAAATGGCTGGCCATATGTTAATAAAATAATCTCAAAAATTGAAACAACTTTGTATTTAATCCCAAGATAAACATGGAAATTTGTTTATTGCATGTAAATCATAGATAAATGATTACACAGTAGATATAATTTCTCTGATTTGTTGTCGGTTTTGGTAGGATTAACGGTAACGCAAAACAAGAAAAATGCAGATAATTTATCAGTACAATTTTGAAATTAATTATGACGTTTGTGTGGATTGCGTAATAATTCATTTAGCGTTAATTACATAGTGAACAGCTAAGTAATACACGAATTACTTTATTACGTTTTACCAAAAGGAAAAAATAATTTTATTTTTTCTAAAATTTGATTAAAATATTAAAACAACCAATTTTAAAAAAATTATTTTTAAATTAAGTCACCCTTATTTAAGGTTAATATGGATTGTTTGAAAAAACCACTTTTTAACAAAATGGAAAATAAAAAGTCGGGAATAATTTTTTAATATTTTGGAAAGGATATTAAGGACTCAATTTTGAAAAAAAAAATTTAAACTGATGATTTTAATTTTTTAAATTAAATTGAAATTGGTTTAACAAACAACTAATATGAAAAACATAATATTTATATGATGTCACCCTTATCTATGGTCAATATGAATTGTATGAACAACCCACTCTTAAACAAACT
>CABFPE010000178.1:822897-834185 GCA_900660155.1 Hofstenia miamia | reverse complement strand
ATATATATATATATATATATATATATTAAGGTGTTCCAAAATTCTAGCTTTTTTCTGGAAATGCTAATTGTCAGGCATTTTCAAATGAACTATTTAATTTAGTACCACTTTTTATTTCAATGAAATTATTTGATATTTATTTAATTTCCATGGACATACATTTACACATGCATATTGTAATATTTCAATAGTACTTCTTGTTCGCATTGATCCCTTATAATAACTTCCAAACAAACAATTTTACCCTAATATTGAAATAGTCCATTTTTTGTGATTCATCAACAAATGGATCTAATTTATCAAAAAGAGGGCGTCATTGAATGCTTTTTCAGAAATTTACATTTGTATATTCTTGTTTTTCACATTTGCCAAACAATCTGAATATTTTTAGGAGTTTTCATATTTCATTCAGAGACAATTTTCTAAAATTTCAAAGTTCATTTTTGAATTTGCATAACGGACGTAGGAGACTCATTCAGTTGCATGGCACTTTAAAAATATTTCCTACAAATAATTCAAACATCATTGCAGAAATATCTTTATTGTTCCATCTCGCTCGAGTTATTGAAATAGCCTGAGGAGAAATTTTTACGTGAACTCTTAAATACAACCTTTTCAAAACATCAAAAGTTAAAGGAGCACTCTATAGTCATATCTGAGCTGGTCAGTATTAAGTATATCATCAATATTGAAATTTTAAGTACTTCCAATTTGTATGCTCACCTATTAAAATTCAAAAAGTAAATCGAAATCGAACTTTTTTCTTTTAATGGATTTAAAATTTTACGTTTTGGAAACCAAACTACCATGAAAATTCTACATTTGGAATATGCAATATTGCCATAAGTAAAACTGAAACGATAGTTGAAACTTTCTATTTTTAATTTATTTGAAACAGATTAGTTTATGAATTTTGATAATATTTCATGTCCAATTAATGATATTGGGTTTTTAATCGTTGTATATTCAAACTTAAATGTAGATAAAATTTTAAGTAAAAATTAAAATAAGTTATGGTTTGAACGGCGAGTTATTGCAAAATTTTCCACACACCAAAACTTCTCAACAAAATTACATTTTCTGTTTCTTTTCGGCAATGAAGAATTCGGTAAATTACTCTTCACGTTGTACAGATTTTATTCTTAAATGGAAGAATTTTGTAAAAGTCTAGATAAAGGGGCGGATTTCAAGCATTAAATAATATATTTAAAAAAATCTCAATGATAGAGTTTCCTCACAGAGAAATTGATCTAAGCATCTGTAAACAGAAACACTGTTAGGTTTAAAGTACCCACTACCCAGCATCCTTTTTTATTTATGCAATACTGTTTGTTTTGGTTAGAATTCCAGTTAATCCTTAGTGATAAAAAATATAAAAGCAGAATTCATATTTCACTTCAAGCATTTAACTTTATTGAACATCAAGTTTGTGTTAGGATGTTTAGATATATTATTTGTTAATTTTTAAAATCTGCTTACAATAAATCAAATATATTTTTTTTCAATATGAGCAAAGATGCAAAAAATTTCATAGACAAAACACTATTTGACGAAAAAAGTTTTATTCAACTTTAAGGAGTTCATTTGAAATAGCTTTGGCATTCAAACTTTTCGAACACTTCAATATATATATATATATATATATATATATATATATATGTGTGTGTATATATATATAGTTTTAGGAAATGACGCTAAATATTATCTAGCAGTAATTTTCAAATTTTACCTTAAATTTACCGCCAATCATCAACTAGTCCGAAGAAAATCTAAATATTGTAAATATTGTAAGTATTACATGCACAAAAAATTGTGAATAATCCTGAGTGAAATTTTTTTCTGTATATTACGTTTGAAGTTGGCGTTAAATACAGACTTTTTATTTAGTGCAAATATCCACATCACCAAATTACTTAGCTCCAGATATATATATATATATATATATATATATATATATATTTATATATTTGAATACATAGTGGATTTTTTAGAAATACAAATCGACTTTGAGTTCAAGTTTCCTTGCAAATTGCACAAAATAATGAATCACACGTTTATAATTAATTCCAGAATAACATGGATGAAACCATGTTACCAAGAATACATCGGCTCGGATTTATGAAAAATCATACTTTGTTCAACTAAAAGAAATGTTAAACTTTTGTTCATGTTGTTGCTTAAACAAAAATTCGCAGTGTAGCATACCGCTTCAAACATTTTTTCAAAATAATTTTGTCAACGGTTTGTTCTCTCTTATTTTTCAGAACTCCCTGACACTAAGTATACGTCAATCAAATATTTTTATTACTTTAGGGTTTGTTTCAAAAGAAATAGCCAGACATAGATATTCACATGAGTTTTCTTGTTTCCGCTGATAAAGACTTTGACATTGACTCTAATAACTCACAAAATTTAAGAATCTTAGTGAAAGTAGACTTCAAGAGATACATGCAATATTATTTGTGTATCATTTAAGTCAGATTAATTGAGCTCTGAAAGTTAATGACACACTTTTTTACAATAGTCTTAATTTCTTTGTGCAACATGTGCACGCGGATATGAAACATGCTGAAGAAAAATTCAAGGAATATAATTTCAAGGTCACCCCATTTAAATCCTTGCAATTATCACAAGAATCATTTTAATTGGCATGTACAATACATGCTTTACATTAAGGTGAAATAGTTTGATTTAAATGGAAAGGATTATCCAACAATCAATCATCGTAAATGGTCTTACAGATTCACATGTCGTAGTATTAACTTTGCAAATTTCATACTCAAAAAATTTAAGATGACATTTCTTGGATTACTAAGCAAACTTAATTTTATCGTATTTCCTTTTTTTATAGAAACTGAAAAGGACAATATATTGAAACAGGTTGTATAATACTTTGAAATAATTAGAAACAAGGAAATGTTAATGCTGCTGGATATATTGCCTTTGAGAATCTTACAAGATTTGTTGAATATTTTCTTATGATTGCAAATAGTATATATTTTCTATACTTTTAAATGGGCAGAATAAAGCCCAAGCTCGTCTTTATTCAATATTTTAGTTAGTGTATGCCAGTCAAGTAATGCATGTTTTTGATAAAATTTTGTGCAATTAAGTAATTACTTCTACTGTTACTACTAAACAATACCTATACCAAGTTAGAGGTAGTAATTCTCAATTAAACATTTTTCCAAAATGCTGCTGGTTATCTGACCACATGTAGGGTAAGTTCAAATTGTTTATAAATTCTGATCTGCAAATTTCTTAAATTTTACACTATGAATTTATCTTTAAAGCAAAAAACCAACAGAATCAAAATTTAACTTCAAAATAATTCCAAAAGAGAATTGAAAATCCATTATCATGCATTAATAATTTAGTTTAATAAATTAATTCCTTATGCCAGTAGTTTTCTACTAACATATGACGTTGTCAAAAAAACTCCCGAATTTAATTGATTTTCTTACACATTTTACTCTTTGTAGTTGAACTTGCGATAAGTTAATTACACTAATAAAATAACCAGCTTAGAGTTTTATTGCTTGAATTTTTACATTTTATGAATGATCTTGAAAACTAGACAATAATTTATAATAGTTTAGCCTAAAGAATTCTAGTCATGCAAACAGACCGTAGCTGAAATTTGTATAAATTTTTAAAACGAAGAAATTCAAGATTTCAATTTGAATTTTGTATATTTCTTGAGTTAAATTTATTGTGCATTTGAATTTGTATATTTACAATATAATTTTCACTGCTTTTAATGAAACTTAATCTTATTTTTCAACTGCTTTACTTAATATTTTTTGTCAGAATTGGAAGATCAGATAATACATTCTATTTCGTAATTCTAATATTTAACTGGATGATTGTGAAATTAGTCGAAAAATTACTTTAAAAAATTTTCACAATAATCAATGCATCATTTCCATTACTTATGAAGCAGTTATCATCAGCAGATTTATACATTTCACTATTATTTACATGTTTAATTACATTTATTTCCCTTATATTTAAAATATAGTTGCCCCTAGTACGATATGCTTTAATATATTCCGATTTTTTATGCTGTTGACATTATTGAAGATAATCATAATGAACTTAATTCCATTTTCCTGAAATCCGTAATCTTTTGCCTAATAACCAAAATTTCATAGCTCATTAAAATATAAGCCTAAAAAGATATTATATGCAATTGAAATGAACAATGAAATAAATTTGGGGATTGTAATTAAAATTATTGTCTCAATTCTACAATGCTTTGCTTGGAAACTACTTGTTAATTACATGTAGTTGTTAATCTTAAAAACAATATTTTTTAAAATAATTTACGCAAAGTTGGATTCATAATTTTTTGCACTCCTTCTAGAAATTGTTTTCAACATACATGCACATTGATTAAGTTTCACTGATTGATTTTCCCCTAGTTTTATGAAAAAATGATAATTGTTATGTATTTTAAATTAATAGAACCTGAAGATTTATTAGCATCTAGATTTTTCTTAATATTTTTGGCTCTTCGTAAGTAATCTACATAATCAAAATTTAGAGTAAATTTGATTGCATAAATTTGATAAAACATTTTAGGCAATATGGGCTTCCTAATTTGTTCTCTAGATGTCTGACTTGAATGGTTTCTTTTCAAAGACATAATGAGTTTTCAAGAAATTGACAATGCATTATAGTACGCAATTAATTTTTCATCATTCTTGATTAGTTGGTCTCCGTTGGATTATATTTAGCGAGTTCAAAGAGCTTATGCCTTCATTTTAAGGACTTCATAATTATCTGATCATCAGTTGGAGTTCAATTAAGTCGTCGTGATTTATTAAATACTCGGCGGGATTTTAGCGGTGCTTTTTGTTTAGGAAATGATTGAAATAAACGACAACAGAATTTTAGAATTGGGAATCTGAATTTAGAGAATACATATGGCAACAACAAAAATTATTTCATCATTATATATATATATATATATATTAGTCTGATTTTAAAATCAAAGTTAGTCATTCGATATTAATGTGGAAAACGACATTAAGTGGTGAATTTTTAAGTTTGTGTTTTTTGAAAATTTTGTAAATTGCATATTTGCATAAATTATTATCGCATTTAGTACTTTTATTATATGCAGTAATTCACCTATAGGCTTTCTGTGCAACATAAACTTGATGAACTATTGATTAAACAAGTTCTGCATAACTACTATGCTTACAAACTCTATTTTTATCTAAATTTTTGAATTTCGCGTAAGTTACCAAGATAATCCTAAAAAGTATTTTGTTAGTGATATTTTGTTTGTTTTATGATTGATTTTTTTTTTGAAAAATATGCTCTCCTTAAACTAATGTTATAATTTGGAAATGTGTGATTAATTTCACAGAAAGCCACAAAAAATCAGCTTAAACTTGAAATTTCTTGCAATTTCTTGCAAATTACAAGCTAGTGCTTGAAGACATTGGTTAATTGATGTTAAAATTGAAGAAAGATATTGTTTGTCTATTCAAAGTATACAATTGGAACAGTTTAACTAATACTATCTTATTGGACATTGCCATTAAAAATTTATTTGTTTGATATTTTGATAAAGGCTTTTCTCAGTTTTCAATCTAAGATGCAAAATTTTTTTTCGAAGTGAAAATGGTTTTATATTGTTGATAACAAAATTTTCAAACTAATTTATTCCATTGGTATTCGTTTTTTTTCTCATGAATTAATCTGAAATTTGCAAGAAATTGGAAAAACTTTAAAGACTAAGTTGGTGACAGCCATTGGTGAACATGAAATTTTTGTTTTGGCAATGCGTTGAAATACCATATGTGGTTGTCTAATATTAACTGAACAGTTGTGAAGACGCGCATGCAAAAATTAGAGGGATGGCTTGCTAATTGTATTTACCTTAGTTGTTTAAAAATTCTTACTTTGTATTGCATTACAGCACTGTGAAGAAGCATTTAAATATATTTTGCATTGAACTGTGCATGTAAATTAAGTAATTTTACACTGAATTGATTTCATTTATATATAAAGACCATTAAAGATCAATAACTACTTTTGACAATTTCTAGAGCAATGAAGGCTTAGACTGCATGGGCTCCCAATTTCGGGAGACCTTTCAATTGCAAAGAAAATGCTAAAGCTTTCAGAGTTGAAACAATTTTATGAAACTTAATTATTATATCAATATTGGAACAAAATAATTATCCTTGTGGAATTCTGTCATTTTAATCTGCATGCGAAAAGTAAATCGATATGCACAGCTGTGGAAAAATCTGGTTTTGATTCCATGCACGATATAAATAGTATGTAAAACTGAGATTTGATCTATTGGGCATATTACTTTTATAAATACAATGAGTTATTAATGGAAACACTACCATTTAAAACATTTCCATTTTAGAATCAGTAAGGAGAAAAAGCTTATCGTATCGCATAAAAATGCAATCCCAAAAGCTAGAGTGTTGAAATTAGAAGGAAAAAAGATTGAATTAAAAATTGCTGGATGATTTTTATAAAAAAATTAAATGTATATTCATTTAAGATTTTTACAAATTTATTGTAATTACGCACTAATACAAGATAACATTAGTTAATTAAAATGGAAAATTCAAACAATGCTTGAAATACGTCTCTTAGCTACATGAACATTGACATCGAGGTACTTTGTTCATTGGCACTAATGTTGGTGTTTCGTAATCAGACATAATGATTCTTTTGTTCTAAAAATATTGACCTTAATTAGAATAAAGAGGCTAAATATTAAGGCAAAATTTGCAAAGCAAAAATTACTATTATAACAAAATTCAATGTTCTCAAGCATGTATACTTACAAGTTACACAAACTTAAACGACAGCATTCCAATTTGCAATTTCAATTGCAAGGATTTTGTAGTTGAGTAACTGATTCAGTTGAATCAATGAGCATATGCTGGTGAGTGGGTGGCTGTTTTAGTAAGTCAACTCTTTATACATTTATAATTTCATTATTTTTTCATTTCTAATATAATATGTTTTAAATAATTTATTCAGTATTTTAACTTCCTATAAAGTGTAGATTTTACAGAACGATACTTTTCGAAGCTCAATTTTGAACAGTGAACTACCCATACAGTAAGCAAGTTACTCAAAAGAATGGATTTTCATGTACATAATGAATATATATATATATATATATATATATATATATATATATCCCTAATGCTAATCTTCTTAACCTGTTTATATATAAATCAAGGATAATTGCCAAGCACAACATATGGTCTTCCCGCAAAATTAATCGTCCGAAAATGTCTAAAAAGCATTTTGAAGTAAAGAATTATATAAGGATAAGCTCGCATTTATTTGCTAAAGTTATTACGAAGAAAAATGTCTGACTGATTTGCACACGTCATTATCAATTTTAAACATAATAAAATAGCCAGATGGCATTCTTTCCCACATAGCTAATTCTTCCATTAAAGCTAATTAGACATGCAAATCTAAATATATTTTCAATTTATCTGAAAAAAATAAATTATTCATTCGCTAATCTTAACTAAAGTACATCTTGTTATCTAGTATTTCTTATTTAAACCTGGTTTTTGCTTTCTATTCAATTTCTGATATTATTTACGGTTACAGCTAATTTCCTAAAGCAAAATTCCGGAACTGGAACTGATCAGTATTGTTTAGACTGACGGAACACTTCGAGAGATGAAACATGAAGTTGAAATATACCTAAATCTTGAATATCTGCACAGGAATAATTCAGGCAATCATTCTAACGTTATGCCTTTGTAAACGTGGCAATGTCTGTGCTGTTCAATATAAGAGCAACCTTTCCAACTGTGTTACGCTCGGCAGGGGACGGCCAAGCCCGCCCATCAACATTTCAAAAATAACTTAGAATACTGTAAAATATGGTATGTTACTGATAAATGATAACACGTACTAAAGTTCGCTGTATTTTGAAATAACTTCTTATAATAAAGTCTAAAAGAAAAATTTCTTTGCAATCGAAATCAAAGATTCCCCAGATTGGAATTTTACAAATAGTCGTAGATGCCAGCTTTAAAAGTTTCTTAGAGAGGTTATATATTAAAAGATTTGAATGACCATAGCAACAAAACTACAGAGATGAGGGCTAGCTTGCCTTGCCTAGCTGAATAATTTCTGCTATTGGCGATGTAAATGTTGGTTTTTCTGGCGAAAGCCTAAGGCAAGATTTATTCGAGTCAATATACTTTTACAAATGATATAATAATACTGATAGTTTCTGTCAGACGATTTTAACCTAGTGAACATTGAAGCCACATTCGTCAAATTCAACACTGTAACTTCACAACACACGAAATCAAAAAAATACATAAAAGTGTACCATAAGATATCACTCGTGCAGTCCGACTTTTTCATTTTGAGTAATTTCTAGCAGAAGTGGGCAGAAAATTGATCAAGATGAAATTTAAAATTTGAACACCTTTCAAACGCTGATTTGAAAAGTTGATTTTCAATGTGAACGCTTGGAAATATAATTTCCAAGCTTGAATTTTTTATATCTATATATTACTTACAAATGAGACTTAGAAATACATAACAACAAAAATTTAGAAATCACTTTGGAATTCAAAAAGGTGTAATAAAAATATGGAAAACCTTGAACTTAAGAAATTATTAGCATATAAAACTGAAGTAGAGTATAAACTTTGCAAATGCCTTTTTAGTCTTGTTGAACATTTGTATTTAGTACTCTGTGTTCCGCACCGTTTAGGATTGTACTGCTCCAGCTATATTTCACTTATTCGGATAGTCTTTCCTCTTGGTAACGTCACGAACAATAACAAACGTTTATATATATATAGATGGATAGATAGATAGATTATGTAATGTATATGTATATATATATTACAATATCTATGCAATTACAATAAAAACATCAAGGGAACGAGCGTTTGAGTACACAATACCCACTATGCTGTAAATATATGCAAAACATTAGCTCAGCTGAACTTTACGTTTATTTGATGAAAACGAGGCACAATACGTTTGAAATATTTTAATATAAGGCAAAATTTAAAAAGCACCCTTCTTCAGAATATAGCATTTCCTTTTTTAGGAATATATGGAAATAATAGATACTTCTCTTATCGTATAGCATAAAAAATACAACCTCAGAAAATTTAGTCCCTTAAGAGAATATCAAAGGCTAATTCGTGATTTGAATTAATAAATTTTAGCTATCATTTCCAAAATTCTGACATTGCATAATATTTTCAGATGTCACTGCTCCATTGGATTAAGAAACCGTTTGAAATTTGAAATTGGGATATACCATCCCATGATAATATCACTCGAAGTTCAAACTGTAAAATGATACTATATGAGTCATTCTTCAGCAATTACGTGCTAGAATTGCTTCTCTATGGCATTGAAATGAAAACCATGCAGGGGGAGGGTGTGTCTCCAATCTATTCTATAACTACATATTACTATAGATCAGTGGCGTATACTAAAGGTACCTATGAAAATGCTCTTTTTCAAGACAAACGTTTTATAAATATTTAGAAATAATTAAGAACTAAGATTGTAAAATGCTCTTTGAAAGTTAGCAGCTATTAATTCTTTAAAAGCTTTGTAAGACTTAAATGAAACTTGGTTATATTGAATGCAAAAAATTTTCTGCTCTATCATCAATAAGGGTCGTCTTAAAACGAATAGATTTCATGTGTAGAAACATAAGCCTTAAAGCTATTATGAAGAATCTCATAAATCGTTGAAATTTTTGCTAAACACCATTAGATTTTGTATAACTTGCAAATATACAGTCGTTTTATAACTTACACTACACAAACGACTGACCTTCTCTAGGAAATTATTCTAGAATGAGTGACTTCAAAGCCTTCTATATAGTAGGCCTTGGAAATTCACTTCTGTCAATAGCTATGCTGAACTATGGAGTAATTCAATTTATATCTTATCTATTTATGCTATAAAATGCATAAAACATTGGAGCAGTTTTGGGAAGAAAAATTTTGCAAATTTGTTTTGATGGTTAATTCAACAATTACACTGCATTCTGAAAAACTTTCCTGATTTCTTACTAAATAATATTAGGTACTACGAAATGCATAAAGATATTTCAGATAGAGAGGAATTAATTATATGAAGGCACCATCGAAGTACCGTTCTGCACCTCTGAATTAGGTGTGGCCCGAGCCGCTACTCTTTCTAACTACTAGATGCAACAAAAGAGTAGAATAGAAGACTCATTTATAGAAAACATTACACAGCAAGTTTCTAAAAAATACTACAAGAAAGATTATTTCAATTCTTCGTCCCATTCAACAATGATTGCTTATTGTCAGCGTCACCAGAGAACATAACAAATGAATATAAGGAACACTGTTTCATTTACCATGAGTACTCATCTTACTCAACCTTATCTTTTTGGAGAAAGTTAGGTTTCTTCAGTGTATTTACTGTTTCTCAAGCTTAGATTAGAGAATGATTGTTGGAAGGATAAATCTGGCGTAGTTTTCTTTACGAATTACACCAAATCAGAAGTATATTACATAAATTATTTCTATAAAATCCAAAAATAGCCATTGTTCTATTGATGGCAAAATAGCGGTTGGGGCTTTTGTTGAGT
The DNA here is from genome assembly GCA_900660155.1 of Hofstenia miamia. NCBI lineage: Eukaryota > Metazoa > Xenacoelomorpha > Acoela > Hofsteniidae > Hofstenia > Hofstenia miamia. The sequence continues at coordinate 823,567 of CABFPE010000178.1, read as the reverse complement.
CAAAATAAAGATTTCAAATTCATCTACATTTTTCCTTATTATTTACAATAATTTGTAGAAACTAATTTTTCACATCTACGAAATTTGGTTAAAATGCAATGAGTTTTGCATGATAATGAAGTTTTCCTAGGCATGGTCGGCACTCAAAGGGGACTAACAAAACGAATATGAGATGAAAAGCAATAGGCGAACTCTTCTTTGGAGAAAAGTTGTCAATTGTTATTAAACATACCCAGAATATATTAGAAAACAAAGGTATTACATATAAATATATATATATATATATATATATATAAGTAAATTAAGAAAAATTTTGTCATAGAAAACCGACAATTGAAAAATATACATTTATTCTCAAGCTAGAGAGTATGTTTTTACACGCATCATTTAAACAAAACTCTTTGTAAGCATGGTCGTTTCTACACTCAATCATTACAATTATCCAATTCATTTTTGATTTCATTGTTTGGAGCTATATTTGATTGTTATATATAATATTGGCAGAGCTGATTGCTAGACTTTCTCATGTGTGCATGCGAAGCTAACAGAAACCATTTTTGTTTTTCAGTTTCTTGAAAAATTTATAAAATATTACATTTTTTAATCAAAAAATACAATATTGGAAACGCTGAGAGCGCCATGTCGGGAATAGCCATGGATTCAGTGTCAC
>CABFPE010000178.1:735586-761027 GCA_900660155.1 Hofstenia miamia | reverse complement strand
TATATATATATATATATATATATATATAAATGTACATGCATATGAACAATCTCTATTGCATCTGAAGTTGAAAAATAAGAGTGCATTAAAAATTAATATTTATATTTCTTAATTTTGGAGTATATTTTATTGTTAAATTATATTTTTAATTTAACTAATGAAAATCTCAATGGGCACTTTTTATTCTGGTTTCACGGATTATCCATTTGTAAAATAGAGTTGAATCCTTTGCGAATTATCCGGTTTCCTGTGACACATACCTAAGTGCAACTAATGAAAGTGTATGGTTATTCATTACAAAAGGCGGAAATATAGGATGTGTGTGGGTTGATTTCAATGTAAAGTCAAATAAGATTGGAAAAAGTCGGTCACCCAAAACGACAGGAAACGAAAAATATCAATTTACTAACAAATGCTTTTTGCTTTAATACCATATCTTAAATTGATTTTATGTCAAGTTAAATATTATTAATAACATTTAATTTCCTTTAAATTTTTTCTTATATTATACCCCTAGAAGATACGAATATTGATATACCCCTCCTCTCCCCTTCTCTTGTTCACTACCTAAAAACAAAAATGATGAGTTCTCGCATCAGTGAAAATCAAATGTCACTTACAAATATGCCTTTATCGAAATAAACCTGTTGCCAATGAAAATTCCACATGCTGCACTAATTAAAGAACTAAAAACAAAGCAGTTTTAGCCAATTTCATAATACATATTTTTACTTAAATTTAAGGTTTATCGTGAAAAAATTGATTTTTTCCCCTAATATAATTTTATTGGCAGACGTTTAATTTATGCTAAGAAGGATATTATAAATGTACTTAATATTGTACATAATATTGGATTGGGAAATTAATTCACACTATATTTAAGTAAAAACACCGGATGTTCAGAAGATTAAAAATCTTATCTTTATTAATTACATCATTCGAGCATATATTTTTGATAAAGCATTTCTCAAAAAATTAAAATAGTTGCTCGTAGTGTGATTTCTTTTACTATTAAAGTTTTAAAGTTCCCTTTGTGATTATAAATAAATCTTTTCAGAGACATGGGTGTTCTATAAGACATTATAATTTATGTGTGTCCTTAAAATTTAAGCTAAAATTTTACCAAGACTGTACCCCATTTTAAGTTTATTTTTTGAAAAATACACATAATAGATTTTAGAAATGCATATTATAACTTTGTTGAGAACAGAGTTATAACAATTGAGTTAAGAAATTCTATTTTTAAATGCTCATTTTGCTTTTAGGTTAGTTGTTCAGGAGGGGTTTTCTCACTTTCCAGGAGCTAGTCCCCTAACCCCGTGGCTACGGGCCTGAATCAAAGAGAGGTTTCGGACCACCACGAATAAAAAAACATAATTTTATGGAACTTAATATTTTATGATTTATTTGTGATTTTGTTTTACAAATCAAATTCAAATAACAATGTTTAATGACGTCATCGTGAACAAATTTTATTGGCCAATAAACAATTTGGGTAATTGTCATTTAAACATGGACTGTCACTTGAAATTGTTTTATTTCGAATAATTGAAAGTTTTCAGACATTCATTGATTTTCTGTCTGCTGTGCGTTCAGGCATTACGAAGTTTCCAATATTTTTACAAATAAAATGTGAATATTTTATATCAAAGTTATCGAACATGAGGTGAGGAAATGTTAATATTAAAAATAATGACCTTTAACAGGGAATTATTAATGTTTGATTTCCTCTACTTTAATTATTAAATTTAAATTATTTCAAATTTCGGTTATTCCTAACATGAAGCAAAACTACATATTTAAAGATCGAACAGTAATGTCATAACAGCTGATTCTTTCTTTTGATGATTTTCAAATGTTAAACTAAAATACAAATTTACAATCAAAATTCAACCGATTTTCTAAAACATTTATAGTGTTGTACAATAATTAATTAGAAATGCATGAAATATTCCTTCACTTAAAAACATTTTTGAAAGGTTAATGATCCATGAGAACTTTACTAACAATTCCCTTGTTTATATTAAAAAGTTCTTGAATCATTCATTTTTTGTATCCTGCCTTAAAAATATTTTAAATTGCTGTATAGTATGCTACACAATTATTGCCAGTGGCGTAGCAAAGAGAGTATGGTTACATAAACATATGCAATTAAAATTTTTTAATCTTTCCATAAATTGTAACACCAAGGAATTTATTCATAAAACCTAAATTTCAAAAACAAATATTTAAGGAATAAATTTATAATGAATATGTATTTAAAAGAATTGCTAATTTAAATCTCTGTTGTCTTAAGTGTTTAAAATATTGCTAGTTATGATGTATTTTAAAATTAATTATATATATATATATATTATGAAAAACATTTACATTGTAAATTCGTTTTTTGTCTGCTAAATAGCAAGGCATTTATATAGCTCTTTATGAACTAAGAAAATATTTAGGTTCATAAAATATATCGAAATTGTTTTTCTTCTTGAAAAACCTTAGTAAAATAACTTTCTATTCTAAGGTCCATTAAGTATGCTACTCAATGCCTTAACGGAACTTTAATGAGACCAGCATTGAAAAATCCAAATAAATGCACGAAAATACAAAATTTATTCATGTCTAAACCCAAACAAAAACTGATTTTCAGATTGTGACACGAAAACAAAACCTTAAAACTATTCTTAATTAGTTCTTTTGTATAATTAATAATTTCTTATTAAACTAATGGCTTCAAAACAACTTTCAAATGTTTTGTTTGAATTCTTGTTATTGAAAATTAGTTTGATTTAGAAGTTTTGATTGCGTAGCTGAAAAATTCTTTTAAATTTATGGCATATTTTTGGCAAATGTTTTGTATGGAGAGTAGGTGGAGTACAGTAATAACATTTTAGATCCAGATTTTATAGAAAAATCACACAAGAAGTTAAAAACGAAATACGCCATGTTACTTAAACATATTTCTGCATGCCACTGCGATTATCAAGATGTTTCCCAATGTAAAATCTTAAAGTGAACAAACAAATTTATAATATAACAACCACGATTAAAGCAAACAAAAAATTTAGATTTTGTATCCCTGAAATAGCCTCAATAGTAGCTTGCGGTGGATCGACGCTAACAAACATTTATATTTCCAAGTTTGAACAAAATAAGAATGTTGTAGAAGACCACAAGAATCAATCACCTATATTAAAAATTTGTTTTTAGAGTTCTAATCAAGGAAATTGAATATTTTAAACTAGACAATATAGATCAATTATATTGAATTAAAGCATCCAAACAACAATAAAAAATTATGTAAAATACATATAATCTGCCAAAGTTAATAGCCTTATTTATTAAATATTATTATAATATTATTTTTTTGGCATTTTGGCTAAATTTTATAGCATACAGTTGCTTTTAGAAAATATATTAACTAAGAATGGATAAATGTCTTTTTGTGTAATTCATGCATAAGTGCAGACAACGAGGAACTCAAGGTACCCGCCTTCACTAAAACTGATGAGAGACAAAAACGAATACAACTCTTTCATGTAGTTGAGAACAAAACAATACCCATGGGAAATTTTGCAGACAACATTTGTTAGCAGTTCAGAAGTAAAGTTAAATTTCTTATTCAACTGAAATATATATTTATATTGTAAAATACATCGAATGAAATCTCTTACTTTTGTTTCACAATTTAACAGAGTTGCATATTTATAATTCTGAAGAATTTCATATGAATTTAGTAGATGTCTTAAAGATATTATGAAAAACGCTCTTACCCATTGTACTCAAAGCTAGCTTCTTAATTTGAACAGGCTAATAAACTTTTAAATATATTTTATAACTGAGATGTATTTTTATATGCATTTTTATATGCAACAAATTGTTGAGAACTTAGACCCCAAAATCGAACACTTTCTCCACTTCTAAAAAAATAAGGCTACATCTTTAAGAAATGCTTCCATTATATGTTTCCTGTACTTAATCTGATACACACTAAAACGGAAATAAATGTATTTGTTGATTCGACCATTGCTAAAATTTATCTCAAGATTTGTTGAAGAAAGTTTTTGCATCCAGCTCATATTATGTTGTCTATGAAACATTAGTACTTTGTTTCAGTTTTATTTCATTTATTTTATGCCTATTTGTTACAATTGATAAAAAAATAAGGCGTTTATTATTACTACGAAATTCTCTGGTGAAATTGCGATGTCTTTGAAATTGTATAGACATTCGGCATTATTGAAAGCAATATTTAATAAACTTTTCATTACACGACTTCAAATTTATGAAAGAATCACTAAAATACTGCTAGCTTTAGCAGACTCTTAAAAGTATTGAACAATAACCCAATAGTATTTATGAATGTTTTCCCACTGATAACTTTGAACAGATAATCACTATTGTAAATAAATATCTACATATTTATATGTATATGAATATATATATATATATATAATTATTTAAGAGAAAATTCTTGAAATGTTAAATAGCAGTTCAATTGCTAATTTTAGGAGAAAGTTTTTTATTAATTATAATACAATGCTATTTTGCGCCGACCACAATTATCAATAAATATTCAAGTAAAATGTAAATAGAACGCCCCAAACATCAGTTACTGTCGATGAAAAATTTTAATACGTCACCAAATATGACAAAATTACATTATCTACGACAGTTGATTTATAGAATAAATTGGAAATCCAATTTTGCTTTACATCCTCAGGAATTGTAATTTTAACTTTATGAAATTCTATTATTTAAACATAGTTTGAAAATTGACAAAATGAAACCTGCAGAATACGTTAAGTTAATATTAAATGATATTAAACATCCATAAAATTTGAAAGTAAATTTTTAATGCTTGAACAAGCAAAATATTAATATTTTAATAAGTCATTCTAATATAAGTAATAAATTGGATTTCATGTCATCAAACGGCATTGTTTTATTTAAGAAGACAAAAGTTAAAAAGAAATATATTCTCTAATTCGTATCTGCATACAAATATTTTCACGTTTATAGTGAGGCTTCTATAGTTTCAAAACTTTGCATTTTAATGTCAATATATTAAATGATGTGCACGTTAAAATATTTTAATGCAGCATCCTTTTTCATAACCGCATCGGCTATTTATGGGGCAAAGAGTAATATCTGATGAGCAGCAAACATTGTTGAGAAAGAAGAGCACCATGAACATCTAAGAGTTGAGAAAAAATGTATTATATTAAAAGCTTACTGCATTGCAATAAGAGTAATACTTAAATTTATCACTTTACAATCTCTCATTGTTTTTGCTATACATTGTGTTATTCTGCGTTTTTGATTGCTTACTTATCTGGTCAACTTGTAATGGAATGAATAAATAATATGATTAGAAGATGTATTTAACCTAACCCAACCCGCACTTTAGCCCTGACCCTTACCCAAACCATTGCCCAAACATTATGCTAGTAGGGATATGGAAATTTATTATTAAGACCAGTAATTTTCAATATTAATTATAAAAAATTATAATAACTACTATTTATTCAATTATATATATAATATATATATATATATATATATATGAATGTAGCATGTGTCTTTTTAATTCTTGTACTTGGCAACAAGGTGCAATGCAAAAACAAATAGATAGTTTTTTATAGAAATCGCTGCAGATTTAAGTTAGTAACTAGCAGTGTAAACAAAGGGCTTTTTAAATATTGCAGCATTATACTTAGGCAATATTATTTCATCCTCGCGTTTTTTGACTTGATAATTCAAATTCTGAATGGAGTGGATGATTTTCATCTTTCCTAATTGTAACTTGAAATTCCTGCATAAACATCACTTTCCTGATTTTGTATATCAACAAGTTTAGTATCCCCCCCCCAATAGTTTTCTCTGATTTTATTTTATTGCAGAAATCCATACTTCTGCAGCATATAAATAGTGTGGACAAATATATTGATTGAAAAAATCTTTTTTCATAACGTTGGTTAAGTATATTAACAGAAATGACGAACATTGTACCTGAAAATTAAACTTTTCTAGGCACATGCTGTACATAAAAGTCCCGCCTAAGGTTTTTATCCAATGTACACAATGAGATAATTATATTTTTCAACATTTCGCATTTCTTCACAATTTTCAATTTTCATCTTACTTTTAATAACTCCAGTAAGATGATAGTAACGCATATTTGGGTGAGCGATTACGAGTTAACAAGTCTTTGTCATATTATTTAGCAGATTTTGTTTTTCAGATTCCTTAATCACTAGGCTAGCAGTTTTTTGATGTAATACAAAATCAATTGATGTGGTTGCACGTTGAATGTTACCAATTAATTTCATATCACCTGAATATTTGACAATGTCACATTTTTTGAGATCTATGCCTAGTCATTCACTCGAAAATGAGTATTTTTCATCTGAAAATAAAGTCCCGCTCAGTGGTCCACCTTGTGGCACATTCACAACAATTTTCTTCTGATTGGCGTATTTGCATTTACTATAACTTATCTGTCGAGTCCAATCATTCCTATATTGTTTAATCCACTGCGATAACCACTGACTCCGCTTCAAATCTATTAATTAGTATGTTTTGTAATATAATATTATATGCACTTCAGTAGCAAAAGAATCAAACACTTGCAATGGAAGTTCGCCTTATTGAAAATCTTGTAGACACAGTTCATTGTATATAGAAGAGAGTCAGTGGTCCTTCTCCTTTCATTATATGCGAATTGATATTTATCAAAAAGTTTCATACATTGTTCAATGTACACATCTGCTGCGCATTTATATTATTCGAACTAAAATTGGTGTTACAATAAGAGGTCGAAAATTTTTGCACAAATTTTCTTCACAGATTGCTCCATTAGTATCTACTTTTGATACAGGTGTAACTAAGGCATGTTTCCACTTTGTTGGGTATTTTATCTCTCGAAAACATTTGTTGAAAATCTTTCCATACAGTTTAGAGATTTAGTTTGAAAATTACTTATAAAACCAATTTGGTATATTTGAGATCTCTGTACATTAATCTTTTTAAAAATCTGTTGAACTTTTCTAATGCAATGTTAAGAAAGCACTCCAATTTTAAATCACCCATTAGAACCTTGTTCTTGATTTTTATACAGTACTGGAAATATGTATTCGACCACCTTGCTATTTTGAATAGATAATGAACATCTATTAGATAGAGAGTGTTACTTTGTTGAGAAAGGAAAATCTGTATGTCTAATACCATAAAATGTGTACAATAACAATTGGCTATTAATTTTTAATCAAAATTAGAAAACTTGTATTGGAAAAATGTATTCTGCCACCTGAGAAAATTTTAACAAATGAGCAAATCCGAAAAAAGTAAATTTAAAATAAGATACACAAATTAATAATTGATGCAATTTAAGCACTTAGCATCAAAATTCTCTCTTATAATATTTTGTAGAGTGTCAATTTGAGCGAATAACAGCTTCAAGGCGATTAGAGATTGAAGCAAAAAGTTTTTCAATGAAACTGTTGGTAATTCGATAAAATTCTTTCTTTATTACACTTCACAGCTCGTCTTCAGTGTAAAGACTTGATGTCCAATTCGAAATTTTGACCTTTTTCCACGTATTTTCGATAATGTTAAGGTCTGGAGATTGGTTTGGCCAGGCAGCAAGGATAGCAACCCGATTATTGTGGAAGAAGTTCTTCGTTTTTTTGAGGTATGACATGAAGCACCATCCTTCTGATAGATTGAATCACTTGTAAGGAGTAGCAAGAGTTCCTTTTCTAGAATCCGAGCATATTGATGAGCTTCGACGAGTATTGTGATGTGAACAATCTGCGAAAGTCACACTTCCATATTGCAACTCATACCATCCATTACAGACTTCCCACCATACTTCATTGTCCCCCGAGTAAATTGAGGCGAGAATTTGAACTTCTGCCCAGTTGGTCTCTTTATCAACATTCCTTTTGATGAGCATAGCTCAAATCTTGACTCATCTGAAAATGCAAAATTATACCAATGTTCAGATGAATTGTCTCTCAATAAATTCGCCCACCTCAGCCGGCGTAATCTTTGTTTTGAGGCTAAAAATGGCTTTCTGGTTGCCACGAAAGTCCTAATTGAGTACTTCTTCAGGATGTTTCGCACAGTTCTTGGTATCACGAGGTGACCATCAGCCCATTCCTTGCAAAGTTCCTCTGAAGTCTTCCTCGGATTTCGCTTTGAAAGGCACACAAGAGCTGATTGGGAGGTTTTGGAGATCTTCTTTTGGCTTGGGAGCAATGATGTCTTCAGAAGTGAAACGTCTGATGATATCCCCGACAGTACTTTAAGGTCGCTCTACAAGTCGGGCTATATTATGTTTACTTATCCCCTCCAAATGTTGGAGATAATCAAATCGTGGATGTCAAGAGGTACGTAACCAGGCATCATGTATGGCGAAGAAAGACTTATTGGTAGGGGGAACCGAAAATGGACCTTAAAAAAAGTTTTTTTGGCGCCAAAAAATTGACGTAATCAGTTACTCCTATTGACCTAACATTGACGTAAAACAGTGATTGAAAAGAAAATGACTCAAAAAATTCAATTTTAAGAGCACAAAAAATTAAATATTTACATTAGATATAACGTAAAATTTAATGTTTTAATCGGAAAAATGCCTGTACTTTGTAAGTATTGCTCTTAATTTTGAGAAGGATCTTTCAATCATGAATTTAGGAATTTGGTTAGACATGATTTGTCTGAAATTAAATTTTAATCAAACATTTGGTATCTTTCACAACAGTCAATCAAACATAATACCACTGCTCTGTCGCTTCACAAACAAGAAATTGGTCAAAATCGACGGTATATTGATTCACTGGACAAATATGGCTAGAAATTGACTTTATTGACATATTGACTTTATTGACTTTTGGTCTGCCTAGTTATTAGACATTTTCAATATGAATAGACTGAAAAAATTTCAACCAATGAAATTTTTTACAGATCCTTTGAAGTTCGTCTTAAGTGGCCGAATATATTTTTCCAAGAAACGATTAGCTAACTGCAAGCATTGTAGCATTTCTCCTTGAGATTTAAAGTAAACAGTGATAATTATGTCTCAACATTGATGAATTCCTCTTTCAGCAACACCAAATCTAATTTAAAAATACCTACGACATTCTTGGCGTCCATTTCTTAGAAATATTTATGACAAATCATGGATGGCCGAATTCTTTTTTCCAGTACTGTATTTATGTTTACTAAGTCTGCTAAAAAAATTCAAAACACATTTTGTCTCAGTCTCAGTTAATTTCAAATTTCTTTTACTACCTTTGTTACGCCAATTGATCTCTTTTTACAACTCGGTAGTCATTAAATTAGCAACTCGCTTTTTCCTGAGATATCGAACCATTTTAACTATCATTCTTTGAAATTCGTTCAAGTTAGTTTTTCCTAATTTTTCAATGCGTGCCTTTTCTGTCTCAGCAATGCATCCAATTCATGAACTTTTGTTGTATACAGAAATACAATTTTTCCTCTTGTCTTCTGAATTATATCACTTCTATGATTATCTACAGCGTTAATCAAAATATCAATTCCACTTTGTTTCTTCCAAAATTGGCCTTATTTTATTAGTGTTGTAATTATCTAAGCTATCAGGCTGTCTAATTTAATATTACCTGCAAATTTTGAGGTTAATGTTAAACTTGATGATACATAATATTTATGTTCCCAATTGCACTCTTATACGAGATATGATAATTCTTAGCGCTTGTATTTAGGCAACATTTAACTGACTTAATATAGGAAGAAATGGATTTCTGAATTGTGTTTACCAGCACTGAATTTCTTACTACGATCGGGGAAGTAGCTAGATGTTGATAATAATAACTACTGAATAATCACCTGGTAAATATGTTGGACGATAAATAATTGCCAATATATATATATATATATATATATATATAATTATAATTCAATATGATTTTTGATAATTGTAAAAATGCTTTTGGATTATTCTTTGCCCATAGCTTTCTTATATACATAATTAAGCCTCCACCTGAAGAATTATGGCTAAGATTAATGAGATTTCTATCTTCCTTTTCAGGTAATACTTTTGAGGATGAATCTTTCATCGATTATGCGCCATGATGATTTATTTTCTTGTAGCATTTTCACATTATGTTCGTTATAATTATTCCTATAATTAAGGTCATAAAATTTTGATAATATACCATTAATATTATTTGAGACTATTAGTAGAAAATGAGTTAAGCTGACTTGTATTGGGAGGCAAAGAAGATAAATTTCCTTTTAGTCAGTTGCCTTGGGCAACCCATTTACCATTGAGTTTAAGATTAACAATTTTAATATCTTTTCCAACACATTTTCCCGACTGGATTAGTTTCCGTCCTTTCCTTAAACATTCATTTTGTTTCACTTTACTTAATACTTTTGAAACATAAACCGAAAATTGTAAAGGAGAATTATTTTTTAGCTTAATGGCATTATCAATAATAACTTTGTTTGGATAAGCTCGCTGAGCCTAAACGAAGATTTTCCGCATTTTATTTGAGTTGTATTTACCCATTCTGAGCATGTCAGATATATAATGATTAGAAAAATCTGGGGTTATGTCTTACAACCGTTTGGAAATATTCTCACGTTCACTTTATTCCCTTGGAGATTTTACTCTCTGAAAAACCTGAAATTTTCAACTCACTAACGTGCTGGGATTTAATCTTTTCTTGTACAAGATTATTGACTACTGTTGAATAAGTGCTTTTTAGAATGTCAGAATATTTTTTGAATTTTTCATTTATGTTCTTAAAATTATCTTTCAGGTTGTCAACATTCTGTTCATGGAAGAAATCCACCTAAACCACATGAGAAGTTGTTATTGAACAGTTTTCACAATTCTACAATAGCTTTCCAAATAGTTTTTCATTTCTATTTAACAAATTTAGAAGCGAATTGGTAATTTTTGTGCATTGTAGTTGCAACAGGTGCTTACAAATTACACATTTAATCTTGTTCGAATCGAATTATTTTGACAAATTGTGCAGCTTGGGGGAAATTTTTCATTTCTGCCACTTCCGCACATAGTGTTAGAGCTTGCATTTGCAAACATAGACTTCTTCTTACGACTTACAACGCAAAATGGCATACTTACTTTTTGGAAGGGGTCAACAAGAAAATTCAGTATGTGGAATGTAATCAAAATTACATGTATATTTGAAAAATACAAGAACTTACATTATTTGGTAGAGATCCGAAACAATTAAAACACTTTTGTAAACGAGCAACTTTCTTTAGCTTTCATTGATTTAATGTAACGCCCGTAACATTTAGCCTATATATATATATATATATATATATATATAAATTCATTTTTAGCATAGACACTATGAAAAGGATAGACCGGTTTCGTTTATATATAACATCATCAGTACAAAAATGCGGTAAAAAACTAAATATATTTACAATAGACTACACTTTATATATTTTAATATTGCATGCTCTTAAAATAAGAATTAAGGAACATATGAATTGGCACCTAAAATCCGAAGTTTTCATGCACAAACATCAACTAAGAGAAGAAAATTTTTACATCCTACTAAGATCAGAACATCATAAAATAGGAGAAGCATTAATAATTAAACAATCAAACAAAGATCAATTATTGAATAAACAACTAAGCATGATATCATTGAACTTATTTTAAGAGCATGAAATATTAAAATATATAAAGTGTAGTCTATTGTAAATATATTTAGTTTTTTACCGCATATTTGTACTGATGATGTTTTATATAAACGAAACCGGTCTATCCTTTTCTTAGCGTCTATGCTAAAAATGAATATGAAGAAGCTCAGTATAATCACTTCGAATATATATATATATATATATATGGTTATTTAATAATTGCTCTTTATCTTTCTTTTTTATGCAAAGAGCCTCCATTTTTTTAAAATATTTGGTTCTTTTTAATATTGTAATTTTTTTTTCTTGATTGATGTCGATGCATAAATATTTGAGATCTTAGATTGTTCCTTAACATGTTCTCTTGCTCTTGTTTCATCAATGTACGATTTTTGACACATTTGATTCATAAAATACAGATGAAATCAAGTCTAATTTAATACGATTTTGTTTTTGATTACATTACATGATTTAAAAATTGTTGTTATGATAGCATTATTTAGATCTTTGTAAAGCATTTTAAGTTTTCATTTTAGGGTTGTGGCAGATGTTTCAATATATGGTAATTTCCAATAGATTTTTTATTTTCAAGGATTTTTCCAGTTATTTGATTTAAGAAGCCTTCATTTTCAATGTCATTAATGCATTTGCGGGGATAGCCATACCTGCTTAAAATTCTCAAAAATGTTTACAGTTTAGTGATAAACTTATTTTTATGTCGGTCGTCTCAATATGACAAAAGTATATTTGTTTTCTTCAAATACATTTTGTTTCAAATTCCGAGTTCAAATTGGTCACACATCTAAAGAGGAGAATATTTGAGGTTTATGTTGCTTTCTTATCTCTCCTCTTTCAATCAATTTCAAAATATATAAGGAGTATCCTAGTTATTGGAGATTTTCTAACTCTACATCCTTTTTTTGCTAGCAGTGAAACTAAAAAATTATAGTAAATTTCATACATTCGAGATTTACAAGAAAAAAGTTAATGCAAGTTGAAAGTGATTAACATAATGCATAAATGTACTATGTATTATTGAAAACAAAACTTCGAATTCTGCGGTTATCTAACAAATATATATATATATATATATATATATATATATTGTATTGTTTATACTTCTTACAGATGAAATTTGCACTGAGCGTATGTCGTATCCAACAAAATCAGAACAGACATAATTTAATATTCAGATGATACCTGCATAAAAAGCACAATTAACGCCTCAACATGTGAAATTGACATCTCACATTCAAAAGAAAATCTGATTGATGTAATCAATCTTTTTGTAAGAAACAACCTTATCATTAATGAAAACAAGTCAGTAATACTGACATTTGCTCACTACAACGTAATGAAACCTATAATGCGCTCACAGTCACACAGAGATCATATGGCGTATGGTAATTTCACCTTTACATCAACTAATCAAACAAAATATTTTTAAATAAAGATCTAAATTGGAATGATCACGTGGAAACCAATATAAAAATGCGCATAAATGCATTCTTGGAACGAAATTTGTATTCGAATTTCTAAATCGACATAAGAAATGGCTGATTTTTAAAATGTATATTAAGCCAATTTATTTATATGCTTCTGAAGTTTGGGTGAACGGATTAACTGACAAAAATGACATTGTACTCTAAACTATCGAAAATATACAAGCAGGAATTAATTGACAATATAAACACTACTTTTAATCAATTATTCAAATATATTTGTACAAAGATATATAAAGACGAATTCCATCCAATGCATGGGAGAATGACGCTTTCTAATAGCCAAACAAGAACAAAGGTCTTACAGGAACTGCTAAAAGATAGGCAATATGCAGCAACGTTTCTACCAGCAGCGGTAGGGTACCTTAATTCTGGAACTCTCCCCGGTTCCTATAGCAAATTCTTTTCTTATTGAAATAGTCCAATTTTCCTTTTTACATAGCACGTAGTGTCATGTACGGGAATTAAACCTTGGATGTATTTATATTTATATTTATTTATTTATATATATATAATATTCTACAATTGTTAAAATTAAATGTATAACATCATTTCAATTCAAATTGAATATTGACATACAGTATTTGAATATATTTCATATCCTAGCTATTAAATGCTGACATAAATGTTATTCACGAAGGCGGAACAGGGAAGTATTGTAAACAAATATTAATTTTAGTTTATCGCCATCTTGTGGCAAAAATCATTTGCACTATATATATATTTATCATAGCAGACTGTTGATTGAACATTGAAGTTTAGTTTTTGATTTTGCATCCATTTGTGTACATATATTGATTAGAAAAACATACACATGCATCGCCTCTAAAAACAGTCCGTATTCTATACGGGATTTAAAAGATTTGTTTCCTAATATTTTGATTTAGTAATTAGGTTAGTACATGATATACATGTAATGTTCTTTCAGTTAGCATTTAAACAGGCTTTTATTTACATATTTCAAAAGGAACAGTGCTCAAATGTTAAAAATAAACATAACATAGAAAGGAGCACCTCTCAATAGATGGCAAATTTCATTAGAAAAATATATCAAGATTTCTTTCAAATGATTTAAATTACATATTTATGTGATCATATTGTTAGAATGTACACGGTAGTATGATTTCTCATTATTACATGCATTATTAGTTTTGGAAACTATTTGAAAAGCATATTATAACATGAATTCACTTGTCCCTTTGTGGAAAACTAAAAAATGTTCCAGTGAAATTCAAAAATAATATCTCAAATCTAGGGTCAACTACGATATGGTGCCATCTCACTTTGTTGCATTTTATGCTAACCGTAATGGTTTTAACAAAACTTAGTTTATCTATAATTAAATATTTATGTAATTGATTGACAAAGTAAGCAATTATTTTATAAAACGCTTTGAAAAAAAAATATTTGCCTATAGATTTGAATATGTGTCCAAATATTGAAAACATTTTAATCACTGCACAGCCCTGGGTATTGTATTGGTAGGGTAAATGAGTAAACTAATTCTTTAATATTATGATTTTTTCTGAAATGTTTTAGGATTTCGTTATGGTTCAAGATGATATAGCAAATATTTAATGAATACATTACATTGTTGTTTTCAATTCCATTTATTTAGCTAAATATTTGTCAAATTGATATTGCTACATGTATCCGACATACGTTACACTTTAGATTCTTTGTATTTCACATAGTGGACATAAGGCATGTTTCAATTTTGGAACATTACCGCTGTGGATGCCTGAGATATTTTGCGATGATGCAATATCCTTGACATCAGCATTGATTTCTCATTACTTAGTACTCATTTCTGGGCATATTTGTCGGCTTCCAAAAGGAAATAAATGAATTAAATTGCAAAATTAATACTTCTGTAACATGAATTACAAGAAGATGTTATTACATTTATATGAAATTTATGGTCAAAAACGCATTATGCAACTTGCAGAAGAACACACTGATCACTGTCACTAGACATTTCAATATATAACACAAAACTAACAACTAAGTATATTCTAATTTTGTGAAATTAATCATCTTCAAGATTGTCGACAGGACGTGCATAAGAGAAGCCTTCAAATTGCTCATCTGCTTCATACACAGCTGCTGCCAAATTATTTCTGCCAACAGATGCAGATATTTGCTCTCTGAGAAACATGGGATCAATGTGTTTAGTGTCCATATCGTTTAATATATTCGGTTTCCATGGCGCTTCGATTTCTCTAGCTAGAAGTAGTTTGAAATCGATGTGCTCCTTGAAGAATCTGTGATTTTTGATGTCTTCGAAATCTGCAGAAGTTGATCCTAATCTTTCCAGAGGATCTTTGCGAAGAAGTTTCTCAAGAATATCTTTGCACTCGGCTGTTGATTGCGTTGATGACTTGAATCTTAATGGTTGGTTAAGAATTTTGTCATACATTTGGGACTGATTTCTTGTATAGAAAGGAGGTAAGCCAAAGATCATTTCATATAGTACTGCGCCTAAGCACCACCAATCCACAGCAAAGGTATAAGGTTGTTTCTTTATTACTTCAGGGGCTAAGTATTCTGGTGTTCCACAGAATGTAGATGTTGATTGCAGTGCTTGAATGCCCTCCTTGGCCAAACCAAAATCTGTCAGAACAATGTGGCCATTTTTGTCTAGTAACAAATTTTCTGGTTTCAGATCTCTGTAAATAATTTGATGTTCATGTAAATACCCTAAACAGACGAACATGACTCTTCAATCAATCAATCAATCAATCAAAGCAAATCTCTTAACACTTATTATATCAGATTATAAATGCAAGGAAATATTACTTTCATAACAATAGAAATCATAACAAATATGTATTTAATACAGAGCATTAATTAACAAGCAAGCAAATTGAATCCACTAACGCTCACAATTCAATGAAACGCAGTCAGCTTTCTATATTTACTGTAAGTAGAAACAAAATTAGGGCCCAAACCAACCTAACTATTTAGAAATTGGGTACCTTAGCCAATTTCCCATACCACACACTCAATTGCAAAAAATATTTGTACCAATTAACGACCCAATTCGTCAAAAATGTAAGGGTGAATACTTATTCCAATTTCAATTTTGATGATATTCTGTTAAATCTCATTATATTTCCAGTAATGCAAGAACATCTCTATTATTTTAAGATAACTTTATTTCTATCTTAAGAATTATATCCATTATTCCAGCCATAGATGATTCCTTGACCACCTTAGCTTGGTTATTCCAAACCCACGTCAAAAACCCAATATGGTTCTTCAAAAACTAGCTGACCAAACCCAATTCCTGATGTTGAGAAAATTCAAATTTTGACAAACTTTACACCTCAACACTATTAAATTGCCCAATATTGACCCAAAGGTGTATATAATAAATTCAAAATTATTGTTCATGTTAAAAATTAAAACCTCTGGCAGGCATAATAATGGCTTTGTAAATTCATTCATTTAAGCAAAAATTTGGGACTCATTCATTTAGCATGTTTGAAAATTTAGCTAACAGTGAACACATTTTGCAAATTTTGTGACAACATGTATGTTGTTCTGTTTTCTTGATTTACCTAGAATAAACAACTTCAACATTCTTAAAAGTTACAGGGACATTTACCATAAATTATGTCTCTAAGCAATATTTTCATTTTATATAAGCAATGTATTATGTATGATTACTCTATGTTCTACTATATATGATCCATATTGTGAAAAAATATATTTAAAATTTGCATTATGCGGATTTTAACCTACCTCGCTTCTACAGGTATATTTAATTACACATTAGTCAAATAAATATGCATTTCTTGTGTATGTAAGAATTATTTCTAAGAAATATCAAACTTGACATCAAATTTTCAAACTTTCAAATTTCAAATCATACTTTGAATTTACAAATATTTAAATTAAGTTTTCAAATCAAATTTTGAAAGCCCTGTTTACAATTATAAAGTCAAAATTAGTCCCGTTTCCAATAGAAGAATTTTCAACACACGTAGTCAAATTTATTGGCAAATCGTGTATCAAACCCCATATCCATTGTGGACAATACATCACGTGATATGAAACTACTTTCCATGGTCTACTGCAAGAACGTAGTCAGCTACGAGCATCTGGGGGACCAAATATTTCATAGTTAGAGGCCCAGTGTTTTTTCTAGGATTATAGTATATCTTTTATAAGTTTTTTAAATTTTTCATAAATTAGCAAGGGTTTGTACTTCTTAGTATCATTTTTGAAGGTCGAACAGCTCTATGTGTAAAAGGGAACAACAAATAGGTTTTTTCGAAATAAGTGTGGAGGGGAAACGGGACACGTCTTAGCGTGGCCACTTCATTGGTCTACTAATTAATCTTTTACTTGAAACGAGGTCTTAGTTATCACATGAGGATACTACCCTGCTTGTAGGACCTTTCAAAATAGGTAGCTTAGATTGATTCAATTCACATGATATGGAATGTCTTCTGAAGTTCACAATTTACGCTGCTTATGTGAAAAAATAATGGACATAAGCGTGATATTTCTATCAACACAGCATCAAAAGAGGTCAATGGAATGGGACTATCTGATATTGAGGGCTTAGTGTAATATTTTATGTGCTATTTTGTAATTTCTGCTGAAAATCTACAAGAAGCTTAGTGTTTCATAAAATAAATATTAAGAAATAGATATATAGAATAGATAGAAAATTCTTATCACTCAATAGGTGTAATGTACTTCAAAAAAATGGATTTAAATTTAGTAGCTTGAAACAACAACAAGCAATCATTCTCCACTTGAAGCCTGTATACCAGGTCCGTGCCCGTACGCCTTTTTTCAGTGCCAATATAGGCCCTACCCTAGGTTATAAGGATGAATAACTTGTCTATCATTAAATTCCTTCAAACATCTCGGATATATTAAATGAACATAATTGATTCAGAGTCAATTGTTATGAAAACCAAAATTCATTCGAATAATTTTTTGGTGAGGGGCAACGGGTTAGGGTCGGCTATTATGTGTCGAGAAGGCCATGACCCCTTGGCCTCCCCGTCTGTACGCCACTGCTAGAAACTAATTGGGGAACTACAGATTCATTACTGTAAACTATGAATTTAATATATATATCACATGGATACCCGAAATACCACAGAACCAATCTAGAACCTTAGTTACTATAAAAAGAAGCGTTAACAAAATCAAATTTTACACTGATTGCATTAATAAAACTTCCTACCTACTTAGGAATATTCAAAAAGACTACAAAAAATCGCTCAACCCGTACTTTAAGAAATCAGCGTTAAATGCAAAAAATAGGACAATTTGTTTATTCAAAATTAATGATATACTGTGCTATTAATTCGTTTTATTTTTAAATATACTATATTTTTTTCTTAACTAACTGCTTACCTAATATTTATTAAATTTACTCTTTCATTTCATTCCTACGTTTAGAAATTTGCTTCCAGTTATGATTCCCATTTATTTCATCTATTTATGTTCATTCTAGATGTTTTCCCCTGGATCCAGTAGAACCTACTTAGGCTAAGGTTAGACCACGTTGTTGGTCACATGGGATCTATCACGTGTGCTATGGTTTGACCATGTGATTATAATTGCAATGCAGTCTTACCACTTGCTAGTGGTTCGATGTTATAATTTCCTTTGCTACCAATCCAATAGTCTAACCGAAGCCTTAATCACACCTTACAATATTTTTTTTGTCTCTTTTGCCCTTAACTTATAGCTCCTCAGTTTATACGATTATAATAGCTTCTTGCCATACTTTACACATTTTCTTGCAGAGATTCTTCCAATTATTATTATAACTATTACCATTATATTATAAGTTCAATTATACTAACCAATTGCAGAAGCGATTTCTGCTGCATAAAATCGAGCGCGATTTTCTTTAAATGATCTTTCACGTTGAAGATGAAAGAAAAGCTCGCCTCCATTGATATAATCCAAGACAAAATATAATTTGTCTTTAGTTTGGAATGAATATTGTAGACCAACTAAGAATGGATGCTTTAGATTTTTTAGGAGAACATTGCGTTCAGACATAATATGTCGGGCTTCGTTTCTGCGAACAATTGCTTTCTTGTTTAAGACTTTTACTGCATAAACCTAAATTTAAAAAATTTATGTAAAATTAATTCTGTAAGGGATTACGTGATAAATCATAGGTCAATTGGTGACTGTCAATATATTTTTAAAACTGAATGCATAGATAGTGGTTTATAGGAGTATGACTAACCTTGACTTCAATTTTATGTTGAGCCAAGTATACTTTGCCAAATGATCCTTTCCCAATAACTTTGATGAATTCAAAATCTGAAGGTGTAGCTTTCTTGTTCAAAGTAGAACCCAGTTCTACATCGTCGTAGTCTCCATTGTTGCCATCAGGTTTGCCACTGGTATCTTGAGATGGATCATCATCTTCATCAGGCTGGTTTTTAGGGTCGTCAATCAACATGAAGTGTCTTACATTATCATCCATAACGAGCTCGGGATGATTCATTAACATTTGAATGAAGTAGTGCAAACCTCTTTGTCTTTCCTATTGATTAATAATAAGTATCCTTAAATTTTTGAAGATATGTAGAAAAAATATATTCAAAGAATAATTACTAATTCAACACAAAAACATTTCCATTGAAGTTTCAAAATACTAAATATTCATTAAGCGTTGCTTACTTGTATATGAGCTGGAGCAAGATTTCCAAAAATTTTCTTCGGAGGGATTGTGAGTTTGATATGTGGATGCTTTTTCTTAAGTGTTTCATAAAGTGCGTGGAATTCGGAATACCTTCTTAAAATAAACCATTGGCGATTAAGGCGTTGAATGCAAAGTTTATAGACTACGTATTTTTTCTTCTTCGCATTCTGCATTTTGTTCGACTCAATTGCCGCTTTAGGCTTTTGGTCCTTTTTACTGGTACCATTTGAATTATTCATTCCTGCTAAATTTAAGATTTTAACTACATATTCAATGAAAATGATAGCATGAAATGAATTGCATTTGTGATAAGCGGGTGTTTTATTCCTTTTGACAAGATTTCTAGGTAACCTAAAATGTAAGCATAAATGTTTGAGATAAGATTTGAAGGTCAAATTTACAAAATATGTAACACTACAAGCATTTGTTAGTCTGAATTGAAAAAAATCAAAAAAATAATACAAGCCTCATTTTCATGAGCAACTATCTGAATGCAGTCAGGATTTTATGAGAATCTGTAGGTCAGATTAATGTCCTGCAACAAATGGGGAATAAAATACTGTAATGTGGGTCTGAGATATCACTATATTTGTGTATATAAAAAATTGCGTAGGCATACGTTTCTTAATCATATGATGTTTAGCAAATGCTTGAAAAGAGAAAAGCAGAACAATAATTTTGATGTTGAAAAAATACTCGTGTTGGATACGTGCTCAAGCTTGGCTCTGCGCGTTTTAAGCTAGGCTCGCTGTTCAAAAAACACTTCGAGGGCATTTTCACTGATGGTTGGTTTGAACATTTATCAATTTTGACTCAAGGCTAAGCAATTTTCCAAGTACAAAAATAAATTTATAAATTTCGGAGTGACGGTACATTGAAGTGCGCACTGAAGAACTAATTTATCAAAAAATACATTCTAGTAGGAATTTGTGGGCCTAAAAATATTTGACCAGGAGCTACTGCTGATTTTTCTACAATGGCAGCTTATGCTCAATAGATTAATAGAGAAACATAATTTATATAGCGATAATCTTTTGACAAATTCCGTGATATAGTTTTAAGTCATGTTAAATTTATATAAGATTTTTTTAGAAAGCGAAGCATGTTTTCAATAATGACATTTACTTCCGCATATGTATATTGAGGCCATGCCCTAAAAATTTTTTAATGCTTTATTAACAAATTCCTCTTCATTCAAATATTAAGTTAAAATTCATAGTTGATTAACATTTTACGGTCATTAATGAAAATAATACTTACAATTATTTGTGACAACTACATGGACATTTAAACTCGAATTTGTACTGAAGCACAACAGGAACCTTTATTGAAAAACACTTGTTGACAGAATCAACACTGCGTCTAAACGATGATTATCATCGCGATTGTTTATTTTAGAACATACGTTCGGTGAGAGCTAGTTATTTCTGTTCACACATATTCTAGTCAGGTTATGGCATTTCATGTATATTTACAATGCAAATCTGAGTCATATACCAAAATATAAGTTTACTGAGCAAAATAATTAATTCTAAATTATACAATATGATCATTCTTAAAAACGTTTTTTCTAATAATTTTTTAAAAATCAATATTAACATGTCAAAGTAGTCCATCTGTTGCTCTAGAGATAATAATTAACAGAAAAATATATACAAAAAGTTCTTGCAAAATAAAAAATAATCATGTGTATCATTTCAAACATTTACAATAAACTTTACAAGCATTGAAATCGTCCTGTTAACATAGCGATTTTTACAGAGATATAACAGTTTTTGCAAAAAAAGCTTAAAAATTTTTTTTGAATTTTCTATGAATAACATGAGATTTTAGGGTCTAACTAAAAGGGAGGCACAATGTGTTTTATCAGCTAAATTTTGCAAGGTTTCAATCTTCTGCTGATCACTTTTTGCAATATACAAGAAAGTACATAAACAAAGAGCAAGATCTATATATTGGATTAAATGAATCTTATTAAATGGATTCCAGTATTATTAAACTCAATTTGAAATCAAAGATCAAAATTTTTTGAAATAAATCAAACAAGGTTAACCTTGATATTTGTCGTTCCTTTTACGCAAAGATTGAAATATTTTCTGCTACATCTACAGAGAGTTTAATAAAAGCGCATTTATTGAAAGCAAGCAAAGCAAAAGTATAACAATTCATAATGATTACTATCACCTGCAATACATTGCCTGGCCTTTTTGCTTTTAGATTTTCTCATTGGTGATGCCTAAGGGGAAGATTTGATTGTCGGGCGTCATCCAAACAGAAATTCAGTAAATTGGAGCAGATCTTATCAGTGCAGTGTTGAACAGTTTGCACGTTCAAGTCAATACTTGTTTGCTATCAGAAGGTCAGCACATAAAAAATGTTATACTTTAAAAGTAACTAAGTAAAAATAGCGGTCTTCAAGATTTTTTTAATGATTGGTTCACAGTAAAATCCATTCGATTATTAATAAAGATACTTTTGGGTGCCATCATTAAAAATTACCCGATATAATAAAAGTTGAATCCCAACCCTTGCAAACCCACAAGAACTAGGTTCAGAGGATTGACAAAGAATACTCAACCCAAGGCCATTAGAAATTCAATATTAAATCCTACATGTTAAAAATATATGCAACGTTTATCTGAAAACAGAAGACCGAACATTTGTTTTAATTATACTAATTACAGACCAGCCCAAACTCACCACTTCACCCAAGCCTATCTCAACCTATGGGTACCCAGCAGCTCCTATATCTCTGCTAAAGCACTATTATTGAAAAGATATTAACCATATGGTTTCATTCTTCATCAAAAATTCAAGCCTTTTTCACCAAGCCAAATTGAGAAATACGTGGATATTGATACATCTTTGCCAACATA
Source organism: Hofstenia miamia (assembly GCA_900660155.1). Lineage (NCBI taxonomy): Eukaryota > Metazoa > Xenacoelomorpha > Acoela > Hofsteniidae > Hofstenia > Hofstenia miamia. The sequence continues at coordinate 738,300 of CABFPE010000178.1, read as the reverse complement.
TACTCATCAGTCCTAATAAAAAAAACTTCAAATTGTTCTCATGACTACTGTTTAGGCGATAAGGTGGTGTATTTCAAAGGTTAAGTAATGTTCATTGAGATGCTCTATTTGCAATTTTATAGGTGACTTTATGCAAAAGAGCGCCTCAATGTTTCACGACCTGGGAAAGCCTTATACCGGAAATTAAAGACAAGAGAATACTCAATCCAGTCGTTTTCAAATTTTAGATATCTTTAGTATGTCGTGAATTACAGCGTTTATAAAAATCAAATTGGGTGTAAACAATAAGTCAACTAAAGCTAAAGAGTTGTGCTCTATTTGGCAAATTTTTTTAATTTGTTTTCATTTCCTGACCAAATTCAGGCGTTATATCTAAAAATTTTAAGTAAATTAAAATAATTTCATAAAAAATCAGAAAATAATTTTAAAACAGCTGTTTTTCAAGTATCTTGTAAGATCACATTCATTTTTATAACGCAAATAATGTTTTTGAACTTTTTATTATATTTCATAAATACCAGGAGGTCTTTTAGCAAGTTTGAAAATAATAAGCATATTATATGGCTCCGATTTATTTTTGATAAACGCAAAAATTTTAATTTTTTTAGGCTGGATTACACAACATGTTGTGTTGTGTGCAAAACAAATTAAAAATCCAACACAACACAACATGTTGTGTTGTGTTATGTACACATTAGATAACAGTAAGTTTCTTTACAAAACCAGCCAAGAGTAATCAGCGCACACAAGGGCGCCTGAACCGCCCCGACCACTTTGACGCCGATGGGCAAATTTCACATGCATCAAGAGATTACAGAAAACATTGATCTGCATAAGGTGTTGAATAGTTTTATTGAGCATTCGGAACACCGGTGTAGTGTTTTAAAAAAGATTAGCTAAATAGAAGAGGTAGCATTTTGCTTTATTATGTTTTTATGGGCGCTTTTAATTTGTGCTGGGTGCAACTGAGACTGAGATTATAGGATGACGTGGCAATACTTGTTGAATACAAATGAGACAAGAATCGGACAGCAATAGGTAATAAGTAGAGCAGATGTCTTTACTCAACTTTGTTCTGCCTGCAACCACTGTAGTTATGCCGCTGGTTCATTTAGCTTTACTGAACTAATTTTTAAAAAAATTGTAAACAATTGCGCCCCCCCCCCAATCAAAAATACAGTATGCTCGGGGTAAAAAAATTGCATATAGACGCTGTTGACCATACAGGATTTTCCATAACATTTATCTCAGGAACTTTGTCAGCCCAAATAGTAGGTATGGTCAACTCTGAAGCATTGACTGTTAGCCAATCAATTTTGACATTTGTTAAATACGCCTTTGCCGCAACTTGCTTCCATGTTCATGGTTTGCTTAAAGTGATATCTTTGAATATCAGTATAAACATTTCGTTGCTATAAACTAAATGAATTACAATCTTCCCTTTTTTCTTCGCTCAAGATAAAAACATTCATTACTGATTGAAACAAATCCTAGGCATTCCATGATACTGTCAAATAGACCCAAACTAAATGCTGTAGTTTTTCGACATTCTCTAAGAGCTCTTTCGAGAAATTTCTAGTTTCAGATTGAGCTCGCGGGAAATGCGGTCGTTCTGGCAAAGGAATAGAACACAGAAACTTCATCCGAGAAGCAAATTTCCTTCTATGAATTAGCAAAATAATGTGTGAATGCCTCGCTTTCTGATCTGGTTTGTGTAAGCTGATGGCACTGCATAACACGAAAACATTGTCTGAAAGATGAAATATTTCCAAATATCGCATTTAAAATATTAAATTTATATATTATGCACGATACATGGATGATAATTTCTATTTGTTATCTAATAATCAAAAAGTAAAAGATACTAAAGAAATTGGACAGATTAATGAAAAATTCAGTTTACAAAGAAAAAGAAGTATAACTACTGATTTATATTATTAGGTTAATATCTTTTAGAATTGTGTAGAATTTTTTCTCCAAAGAGTTATAAAAGATTGCTCATCGATGGAATAATCCATAGAATATTTCATAATTGGCCTAAGAAATGCTAAGAAATGACATCATTTAAGTAGGTTTTACGAAAGAATAAATATTCAATGGAGTTCAAAGATCACAACATGAAAGAGATGGTAAATAAGATAATTGAAAACAAATCATTTGGAACAACAAGAAATAACTAAAGAATACATCAACAATTTTTACAGAAGAATTCAGACTAACTGCTTAAATGGAATTCTTTATAATATTAGATCTATAAAAGAATAACCTCATCAATAAAATATAATTTATTTTAAATTTAAGATAGGCAAAAAATTTGAAGATTTGTCAAATGGTGTATACAAAATTTAATGTCCCTATGGAAAAACTTATAAAAGATAAATTCCAAGACAATTTTGTAGGTGAATTTTTTAACAATCAATGTAATTGTACACTGACATATGAAAATTAAACATCAATTTACACTGAAAGTAGCTGAAACCACTTATTTCATTTTATCAACATCAAAATTCAATAAAAAGAATACTGGATTCATAAAAAACAACATTCTCATTGACTTTTTAAATTTTAATATTATTCTTACTTCTCACAGCTTCATGCTGGTATCCCTCTCAGCTCGGGGAACTCACCAGTTCCCAGGGAGTCTGAGAGCTTTCCTCAGGACTCTAGCTGTTCCTAACAATGCTGCCTTCTGTGCTACCACTCCTCCACACTTT
>CABFPE010000178.1:687812-734586 GCA_900660155.1 Hofstenia miamia | reverse complement strand
TTCTGTCTATATGCTTCTTCACCCAGTTTGTTCTTATTGCTTGCTCCTGTGCTGCCATTATTAGTGCTTCTGTTTCTCTCTTTAGTCCTGCCTTCTTTAACCACTTGTTGCTCTCTTCGCTATCATACTTTTCTGTGTTCCTCCAGTATTCTCCATGCATTGCCTTCTGCCTATACCTTGTTTGTTTCTCTGATTCCATCCTACTCTGGTATATCCTCTTTCCTTCACTCTCAGTTCTAATCTTCCTTAACTCCACACTTAGCAGCCCTTTCCCTCCCTTATGCCTTGCCATGTACAGCCTATCTACATGATTTCTGAAAGTTGATTACAAAAATTGGAAAAAATGCAATTTTCTTAATTGTAGAAACTTGGCCTAAGCCTGATATCGACCCTAACTTGTTTAATCCAGACTTACAAATTTTTGAGGTTTTTTCTAAGAATCGAATAGGTAGAGGTGGTGGACTTATGATAATTGTGCCAAAATCTTTAAAACCAGTCCGTAAATCTGAATATGAAATTTATCATAAAATATTTGAATCGTTGTGGATAGAAATTTAATCAATAGAGAACTGCTTCCAAAAAGAATTGATAAAAGGAACTTATAATCCAAATAATAATGATCTAGTTGAATATCTAAATTATAAACTCGGCGAAATATCTGAAATATGTAGTGATTATAACTCTCTAAATATATTCGGTGACTTTAATATTAATTACTTTAATTCATATGAACGAAATTCTATTAATGAAATGTCTGCTACTTGTAATCTTCGTTGTGTTAATACAGTTTGTCCAACTCGAATGAACAATTTAATTGATTACTTTTTTACTAATTCTGATGATTCCTTCAAATCCTTAATGTTTGAATCATTTAGTGATCATGCACTGTGTGCATATATTAGTAACAAAACTATTAAAAACAAGCAATTTAAATTCATATATGCAAGGGACTATTTATCTTACTCTGATGAAAAAATGGAAAAGGCCCTAAGAAACACCCCATTTAACTATATTTACACGTTAAATTCTGGACCTAAAATGATTAATTACATTGCAAAAGGANGTAATCTTCGTTGTGTTAATACAGTTTGTCCAACTCGAATGAACAATTTAATTGATTACTTTTTTACTAATTCTGATGATTCCTTCAAATCCTTAATGTTTGAATCATTTAGTGATCATGCATTGTGTACATATATTAGTAACAAAACTATTAAAAACAAGCAATTTAAATTCATATATGCAAGGGACTATTTATCTTACTCTGATGAAAAAATGGAAAAGCCCTAAGAAACACCCCATTTAACTATATTTACACGTTAAATTCTGGATTTAAAATGATTAATTACATTGCAAAAGGAATCTACAAGGCATTAAACAGTGTTGCAGACATTAAGATGCGAAGAGTTAGGGTAAAAGCAATTAAATTTCCTTTTTCAAACACCGACGATAATCTAGTCCGTGAACTAGTATCAATTAAGCGAGAATTATTTGATCTTGCGAAATCCGAGTCGAGAATGAATAATTGGACCAATTACGAAAAATCAAAGAAAGTAATTAAGCAATTAAGAACAAAATTTATCTAAAGCTCGGCAAAAGTTCTTTAATCAATTAAATTCTACTCGAGAAAAATGGCGGTACGTCATAAATTTATTGGAAAATCTAAAGGTCTTTCATCATTTACCAATATGCAGACGACACATGTCTAATAAGTATCGCAAAAAATGCTTTTGATGCTACAAAAAACCTCCAAACAGATGTAGAAAAATTAAACAATTATTTCACAATTTCACAAAAAATCANTGAAATTTATCATAAAATATTTGAATCGTTGTGGATAGAAATTTAATCAATAGAGAACTGCTTCCAAAAAGAATTGATAAAAGGAACTTATAATCCAAATAATAATGATCTAGTTGAATATCTAAATTATAAACTCGGCGAAATATCTGAAATATGTAGTGATTATAACTCTCTAAATATATTCGGTGACTTTAATATTAATTACTTTAATTCATATGAACGAAATTCTATTAATGAAATGTCTGCTACTTGTAATCTTCGTTGTGTTAATACAGTTTGTCCAACTCGAATGAACAATTTAATTGATTACTTTTTTACTAATTCTGATGATTCCTTCAAATCCTTAATGTTTGAATCATTTAGTGATCNAATCAACTAAAACTAAATATTGACAAAACTCAATTTATAATTTTTTCACCGAAGGCACAAAGAAATCTAATAAGTGATATAGAACTAAAGATAAATAATAAGCCAATAAAGCAAAGTGATACAGTCAGCCATTTCAGAATGGTATCGTTTAAACACTAGCTACTACACAAAGTATACCAGAACTGAACAAGAATAGAAAGTTTCTACTCTCTAATCATTCTTCCCATATACAAAGTCTGCGAAAACGTAAGCTTTATATATTCTTCTGCATTACATTTAACATCATAAACGTTTTAGGCGTGACACTAACCCTAGTATGCCGTACTGTATTAAATGTGGAAAGAAACAAAGCACCCTAACTGTAAGTAGTCGTGGTACAATGTATAGTCCTTGCACTAAAGATAATCTTGAAACAACTAGGAAATGTAAAAAATGCTATGATCAAATTAATAAAGTTGAAATCAAATGTTTCCAATGTCAAGCACATTATCATGCAGAACGTGTTGGTTTTGAAAATGCAAACATAGGTCTTATCAAAGGAAATGTAAAACTAAATGTAGGTATTGCACTATGGTTATGCGATACATGCATGCCACCCTATGGAGAGAAACAGTTTAATGAATACTTAAAATCGCTGGAAGATAACGTTAAATTAATTATTGAAAACACTAAATCATATTCCGAAGCTGTACAAAAGTAATCTAAGAAAACTTTAGTTAATCAAACGGATCATGGCATCAAGGAAATCAAACCTCAAGTGATATGTGATCTAAGAATAAGCAATCTACTGGAAAGTACCAAAGATAAAAATTTGATAAACTAGAAGATGATTTCTTGAGAATTGAAAAAGTTCTAAAGTTCCTCGGTGGTAATCGTATTGTCCAAATTGCTGATATTTATCGAAGGGGTGATTATCACAAATCAAGAAAACAACAAAGAATGATAAATTAAAATTAAAGGACCCTTTCGATGTACGGAAGATTCTAGCCAATCGTAGTGCACTTAAGAACTACTCTTTTGTTAAAAATCTTTTCATTTCCCATGGATTAACAAATTCCTATGTGTTAGCATGTATTCAGAAAACGAAGTTAAATAAGAATACACCAAATGTGACACTAAATATAGAAAACTACTACCTTATAAGACTTGATCGCAATTTAGATAATTTCTTAGAAACAGGTGGGGGTGGTCTACTTATGTATGTCAGTAAGGCCTGGTGCATTCATGTTCCTAAAACGATAAAAGAAGTGTCAACACCTGATATTGAAATGATCGTAGTAGTCTGCAGACCCAGGTTCTTACCTAAGAGGTATGGGTGTATAGTGGCTATCAATTTGTATCTACCACCAAGAAGAAGAAAACATGAAAGCAATAAGATATTAAGATCCATAATGAAATTTATATCTAAGGTTTACCAAAATGCTTATATAATATTACTTGATGACGCAAATCAAAAAACTTTACAAGTAATTGAAGATTTTCAGCTGACCAACATAGTAGATAAGCCTACGTTTTTTCCCAACGAAAACCAACTGGACGTGGCATATTTAACAGATAAAAATGTTTATACAGTAGAAATGGAACCGCCAATAGGAAGCTGTAACATCATATACCATATGGCAATTACTTTGAAACCTAAATTCGCTTCCTGTAATAAAGCAAGATATCCGCTTAAAGCCGAATACAACATCGAAAATGTTAATATAACCAAAATGTAGACAATATTAAATGACATGGTTTGGGATGAACTACTTAAAAGAGACAACAACATTGATAATCAAGTTGATATAATTGAAAAACAAATATTACAAATTTTAAAAATCAACACTACTAATTATAAAGTTCGCAATAAAGGAATGCAATATATACAGGATACTTTCTTAAGATCTATGCTGGCTAATAAGAAGTCGTTACTAAAAAGTCAAAAGAAGCATGAACTGAACGTTTTGCAAAGAAAAATTAACAAATATGTCAAAACTATAAGACGACAAGAAATGGAAAAACTTACCGTCGATCAATTATATATTGAAATTAGAACACGCAGAAGCAGTGAGGAATGATTTAAAATGCTCGGTGCAAGCTGTCCCAAGGAGAGCTTTGTGTCATTTGTCCCTTTGAAATAGAACATTGTGTTGGTTTGTCCCCGAGCATGCAATTATCTTGTCTGGTAACAGATGCTACACAGTGCATTTAACTTAAGTATTTTGCTCTAGAGCAAAAGCCTACCGTGTAACTTCCAATTAATTTCCCGAATATGGTATATCCAAATGAGTTGAGCTTCGACTTATAGTAAGAGCCTGTTTTGGAAATTGTTTAGGGAGGATCACTCTTTTGTCAAGTTCAAAACGATTTGTAGCCGAAATTTAAGTTTTAAATTTAATTTCTAGGTGTCAAAAATAATTCTAATAAAACGGCAACTATTTTGATGTAAGAAATGCAAAGAATATTATTTCAAAAAATGACTTGCGAGCTTTGATACTTTTTTCGTAAATATTGACTTGATGCATATCAGATTGAATTTGTGCACAAGCGATTGCCTGCTATCTCGCATGCTTTAAAACAGGCTAAAAATGTATTCTTAGAGAATATATTGTGTTTGTGAATTAAATTAAACATTCTTTCAAAAAAAATTCTGATTGTCGAGGAAATGGGCATGTCTATAATTACGGCATTGGTGCCAATATTGCAAATTGTTTCATTGTACGAATGAAATAAAAGGGTGGCTAAGTTGCTGGGAATAACACTTGCAGGAAATTTCAATAATGAAAACGGTATTGTTAGAAAAATCACTGCATATATTCAGTTGATGTTTATGCACTTCGGCGGCCTTAACATTGGATGTCCTTTTGCAGCATTTTAAAGGTCTCTTACCACGTAGTTTTTGCAGTCATACCACATGTACATTCCAGATTGTTTTAAGATTGAACGCACTGCTGTTTACTAACACTTCTGCACCTTGGTAAATATAACTAAATTTTCTTAATAATAGTCACCCATGCGCTGTGTTTATTTTATGCTTTAGCTAAGCAATTTTAAAACTTCCTTAACCAAGCAATACATATAAAAACCGTATTCAAATTATTTATATAATCGTTTTAGTTAAACTTAGGTTCATTAGCGGCATAAATGTTTTACTAAAAGTGCGGATTTGAGATGCTAGAATAATCTCATGATATTAAGTTTTTGTGCTTATTGCGATAATACAATGAGCTGAAAATTGAAAATTGTACACACAGCTGATAAAGTAAATGAAAACTTACAATAAAATCATTAATTTTTTAAAAACAGCTTGAAATGTTTACAGGTTTCTACCTATCTATTAATCTAAGACTCGAGTTCAACGTTTCCTTGTATTAAAAGTGATGTAGTGAATTTTAAAAAAGTTGCAGTAAAATTTAAAAAAAATTAAATATTTAACATTTGAAAACAATTTGATAAGCAACGTATGCATATAATGATGCAAATGCAACTCTCTTTATAAAACGGTGTTTAAAATGTTGTAATTCGAAAAAATTAGTGTAATCAACATTCATCCAAATGTGTTATCAATTGCTTATGCAAAAAATTGCTTATATGTAAATAACTAAGAAAAAGCTAAATTGCTTAGCACTTGAATATAAATTAACTGCACATCATAAAAACAAACTAAATAAAAAAATTAAACAATATTTACAAATAAAAAAATATTATCTCTTTGCAAGATGAGGGTTGAATTGTGAATTATATCGTGCTGATGTTTGTGTAGGTGATTTTGAGGTGGGACTAGGGTTCAGACCCGCAATCAAACGTTCTGATCTCTCACGTTCAGCTGCTTCACGTAAAAGTCGTTCTTTCCTCAATTTATCCAAATCACTTTCTCCGTCACCATTTTCGGACGAAGAAGTTGAAGAAGAGGTGCTTACTTTTCGTTTCCTAAATAACATGCACCATTTATACAATATTTGTATAAAATTAAGTAAAATTATCCATTTAACAAAATGAATTCGATTAGCTACGAAATCGAAGACAGAAAACAAAAATTAAGAATTTTTGAAGCCCATTTAAAATCAGACAACACTCGAGACTAGAATACTATTGTATTTTCACACAAATTTAAAAAATTTACTGAATCAGTTGTCTTAGTTTCCTAATGTATCATCCCACTGCCATGTCAGTTCCAGACATTAAAATATTTAGTCCCATGGGAGCATATTGAGAAATTAATGAGTGCGGCGACTGAAGCCCTCTTACGTAATGTTTCAAATATAGCCTATCTTTATACATGTATAACACGTTTTCTCGGATAACCATAAACAATGACTTCATACCACCTTCATCAGATATCCAGGTATGTTTTAATCACATATAGAAAAAAATTGATTAGGCTGTTCTTCGGCCTTTTATACTTTTATACTATTAACTACAAGTTCCCACTTTTTGAATTTAAATTTAATTTACATGCACCCATGCATTTATAAGCCTTAGCTACCTACTGTACAATGTAGCCTGATTGTTGGTAAATAAAATGACCCAAATATTTGAAAAATCTGTAAAGTGAGTCTTCGGCCTTTATAATTTTATGAAAACGTGGTTTGCAAATATTTGCTTAGGCAAATTAAAAGATTCGTAATGTTTATTATACATGTATAATGTTCTTTATAGACGTAAAAATAATTGTTATATAACGAATTTAATTACAGTACCTATTTATATCTTTGAAATCGCAATTTAAAGCTATAAGTATGTGAAATTGTATACGTATACAGGAGCTCAAGTCGGACTATTTAACAATAGGCATACATTAAAGTTAAGCTTTTGCCATTTAAAATTTTATTATAATCGATATAATCAAACAATATAAGCTTGAAGGTATTTTATGATTATTGTTATAAAACTAACATATAAAGAGAGTTATATTCAATAAATATGAACTTTAACAAAACTATTTTATCTGCTCAGTAAACTCACTCAGATTTTTTTAAAACTTTAAATATCAATATTAACATATGAAGAGCCTACTAATTATGTATTGAATAGATAATATTCAGAATTTGTTTACTAATATTAAAACCCCAGTTGCAGAAGAGATGGCTGCTTAAATATTTAATTGCTCTTAACATTTCTTTTTCAAATATTTTTGAAAGTGCTTCTATTTCATCTCTTTTCTTTGGTGATGGGAGCAAAAAGAAACCTATACATAGGGTTTTGTTGCCTATTGAAATAGGAGAGATCAAACGATTGTTAGATGTTAAAACAATACCTGGAAAGTTACTTTTGCATATTTCCCTAAGGTCTTTGAAGCACATGTGCACTGTGATAAATACCGCTAGTAATGAAATTGAAATTGAAGGGAAGTTACTATTCCCTTGGTCGTGATCCCAAGTGGTCATTATGCGTTACGAATCTGTGGTAAAGGTGATAATTTTGATATACATGCTGTTCATTCTGTTCTGTTTAGTAATACAAATTTTAAAAATTTGAGTGCTAATGATATTGGCAAAATTCATCGACAATGGGTCATCCTAGCACTCATAAGCTAAAAATGTTACTTAAATCCGCAAATGCAACTTATGATGCAAATGATCTTAATATTCTTGAACGCACTTGTAAAATCTGTCGTGTGCATGGAAAACCACCCAAAAGACCTGTTGTAGCATTTCCTTACAAGGTTGATTTTAATCAAAAACTGGCATTGGATCTCTTCTTCATTGATATTGGGAATAGGAAAATTTGCGTTCTTCATATTACTGATTTAGTGTTTGTGTAGCCATAGAAAGAAAAGAAACCGCCATTATTCAAAAGGCGTTTCTGGCCAATTGGATTACACTATTTGGGGCTCCTGCTCGTGTTACATGTTTTGGTTATGACACTTCCGAAAAAATTTTGACCGACAATGGTATAGAATTTGGGGCACAGTCGTTTACAGAATTTTGTAACAAACTTAATGTTCAGCTCCACACACACAGCTCCTTATTCTCATTTTACTAAAGGTCTTGTCGAAAGGCACAATGCTGTTAAGGAGACGATACATAAATATCTATGAATGAGAAAAATATTGAAATTGGTACACTTTTGAAACTAGTGTGTTTTGCAAATAAAATTCTATCACATTCAAGTGGGTATTCTCCATACCAGCTTGTATTTGATCGATGTGGTAGGTAATCATTTGATTATTTTGAATAAGTTTCGTAAATCGTTTATATTGAAGCAGAAAGTTCGAAAACTATTAGAAATGCAATATGTCGATCAACTAGACCCCAAGATGCTGATATAAGATTGAAAGACGTGAACCTAATTTATGGTTAGGACCAGCTATAGTTACAGGCTATGATAAAGGTGAGGTTTTATTAAAACATGGATCAAAGTATATACGTTGTCATATTTCTTCTATAAAATTGTTTAATGATGTAGATAATCTCACATTGTCAAAATCAACCGATAACTTGATTGAGTCTAGCCCTAAAGTTAGTCACAACATTGAAAACCAGTTAGTCTCAACGTTTGATGATGGCTCTTCAACTGATAGTAAAGAGAAACAAAATATTGAAGATAAGGAAATAAGTCTAGAAGAAGCAGAAGTGAAACGATATCCGACTCGAATTAGGAACATGACAAAACGCTATGGCAAACAGTACTCGCACATTATAAATACTGATCCTTTTACCAATCCCATACAATAAATAGCGGGAATGAAGAAGTTAGTATAGCAGATGCTAAAGATTGTAATATTGTTAGTACTAGATGTGTTTGTAGTACAAAAGTTCATGAATTTGAGAATCCAAAACTAAAAGCAAGACGAAACATAATATTAAAAGTTGTGATTCTCTTCTTCGTGCTATTAATCATTCTGATGACATTTTGGAAAATAGAAAATAATGGGAATGTGATTACAGTTTAATTTTAACACTTGTTATTATTAAAATAAGTTGTTCTAAACCGAACCGGTCTATTTTGTAAAGAAATAATATTTTATTTTGTTACGTTTTCATAAGTAGTTTGTATACCAATGTACTATAACAGCTTACAAAATAATTGTTTTACAATTTTTGTAAAATTGTTTTAAAATCGTTCTACATCAGACTTGTCAACGAGCCGAAATGTCTAAGCTCGACTCGGCTTGGCTCGTTTTAATTTTGAGTAAGTTAAGTTCGGCTCGGCTCCCCACTTAAAATCTTTCAATAAGTCTCGTTTCAGCTCGACATTTTTCTAAAAACATTGCGCCCTCAGAGTTTTTTTAAATACTATTATTTAAAAAACATTTTTAAAATAAGATTATAAGAAGGCATGTTGAATGAAAAAGTAAGAGAAATCTGCATAATCAAATTAACATGCAAAACTATAAGTTTGCTTTTCTTAAAAAGGCTCGTTGTATATCCAATACTCTGCCCAAGCTCGCCTCGACTCGTTGACAAATATTTTCTGCATAAACAAAAAAAGAGCAAATAGATACTTCTCTCATTTTGCAGAGAAATAATCATGCACAATAATCATAAATTTTCTTTGCAAACAGATGAAAAAATGGTTGAGTATCGATACAATAATTTTACTAAACGTTCTTTTTTTACTTTAAATTATTTTCGATGTTTGACATCTAGCTTAGAGGTTCTCCAAGGCCATTGAATAAAATATCAATGAATTAAAATTTAGACAATATGTAGTTGCAAAATAGACATGACTAGGTTACTCAATAAATCAATATAAAAGGCAAGTGAGAGAATCTAGTCATAGAAAAATTATAAAGTAAAATACTTTTTTGATTTGTGTTTCTTCTTTCTCGAGTGACGCTTTCTTTCAGATGAATGATAAGAATAGGACGAAGAATACACACGAGAATCAGCTGATTTCTAAAAACTTAATGTGTCAAATGGAGTGTTAACAAATACAGGGCTGGCCAAAAGTCGCTTCGAAGTTTAAATGCGTATTTCTCGAAAGTCTTATACCTTAATTAATTTATTTCTGCATGTATGATAAGTTTTGTAAAGGAGGTTTTATTTGCTTTTTATTGCACATCAAAACTCGTTTTAGTCATTGAATTTAAATGTTGCAATTGAAATTGATCTTAGCCTTCGATTTCTATCTTTCAACATCATTGAAATTTGAATTCAAATTTGGTGTTTAATAGCTATTGGCTCATTGAATTTAAATTGTTGCAACTTAAGCAAGAGATCGGGAGATTCTAGCAGAAAGATGTCACTGCCGATGGAGACTCGTTTACAGTTGATTCAACTTTACTACGCTAACCAACGATCACCTTCATTGACTATGAGAGCGTACAAGAGAGCAAACGAACTGAGCAAAGATCCTTTCAGTGAAACGTCTATTCGCAACCTGGTGAAGAAGTTTGAGGAAACCTACTCCTTGCACGACAAACCACGTTCGGGTTGGCGAAGATCATGCGGACTCTGTTCTTGAAAACATGACATCTCTCCAAGAATCGAATCCTCTCGGTCACTGCAGCTCTCGACACGTCACAAACACAACTGGCGTTCCTTCTCGCTCTGTAAGATGAATCTTAAAGCAGACTCTTGGTATGCATCCATATCACATAACAACGCACCAGATGATCTACGAAGAAGACAAGGAGCGACGCCTTGACTTCGCACACTGGGTGCTGAGCAATGAAGATCGGTTATCTCAAGTTCTTTGGACCGACGAGGCCTACTTCTCCTTGGACGGGTGTGTAAACACACACAACTGTGTTATTTGGGCCTTCGAAAATCCACATCAAACATTGTCGAAGTCATTGCATTCCCCTAAATTGTGTGTCTGGTTTGGCTTCACCCCTTCTTTCAAACTTAAGCCGTTCTTCTTCCGCGATACTGTGAAGTCAGAAAATTATCTGGAACTCTTACAATCACAGGTTATTCCAGCACTGCGCCGCAAACATGTTCTTTCTACCACCATTTTCCAACAGGATGGAGCTCCGCCCCACTTCACAACCATTGTTCGAGACTTTTTGAAGTCGCAGTTCTCGGAAGAGCGCATCATTGCAAGAGGCGCCGGACAACCTTGGCCACCGCGATCTCCGGACCTTACTCCTCTGGATTATTGGTTCTGGGGCTTCATCAAGGCACGTGTTTACCACTGCAGTCAGCCTTCGACATTGGAAGAACTCCGACAGCGCATCGAGGAGGCTATCGAAAGCGTTACATCGGAGGAACTGAAGCGTGCCGTTGACAACTTGCTGGTGCGAGCTGAATTGGTTCTCCAAGAGAGAGGAGGGATTTTCAGCCATCTAATGTGACTTTTTATTATAATTTTGTTAGTTTTGAATGAATTTATTCATATGAATGTTCTCTGGGAAGTACACGCAATTTTGCTTTCGATGAAATTGTTTTGCACTTTATTTAAGTCGGTTTAACACTAGCTTTAGTTACAGATATTAATTACAAATTAATCAATAATATGACATTCAATAAAATTACTATTATAACTGGGTGTTTGAGTGGGAATTTTGAAGTAAAATAAAAAGCAAATAAAACCTCCAACCTTCATTTTACTATCATCAAAGAAAAAAATAGAATAGATACTTAAGAAAGATGAAAAAACTGCAATTAAACTTCGAAGCGACTTATGGCCAGCCCTGTATATAATATATATATATTTACGCGATCTCTGCATTTCATTTCATTTTGGGTTCAAAATCTTTATTCATAACACAAACTTTTTCAGTATAGTTAAATAGCTTAAAATCTTAAATTAAACAAGTAAGATTGTTGTTCAAAAATTATTAGCATTTTTACACGCATTAAATTGTAAATGTACAAGGTGTCCACAAAGTCTTTTTACAATTTGAAAAATTTATTATAAAAGCATTTATGAGATATCTTTATCAGATTTTTTTTCATTTTAATAAGTATTTATTAAAGTTTTTTAATAATATTAAATAGACCTCTATATGGACACCATTAGTTGCACGAAGAACATCAAGTCGGTACTCTATTTCTTGCCATGTTCGCTGTAGCATAGGTACATCAATGGTGGCAATGGCATTCCGAATCCTTTGCTTTAAGCCAGCAATGTCACCTACCTTTGTTCGGTACACGATATCTTTTACATAACCCCATAAAAAAAAGTCTAAGGGAGTGATATCTGGCGAACGGGGTGGCCAGGGAATTGGTCCATCCCTTCCAATCCATCAGTCTGGAAATGTTTGATTGTGCTTTTTCTTGAGTAGCCATTTTGGTACGGCAAAGTTTTGCTATTGTTGATTTCCAGATTTTTGATATTATTATAATGAATTTATTGCTCTTTAATATTTTCAGCAATTTTAGGTGATATTTTCAGACGACAATAGTCAAAGTGCAATTAGCCCGACTACGTCTAGTCTGTTTGGGTGATGAGCACAATACTTTAGCTTACATAGCCCTAATCAACAAATATCTTCAGAAGGTGATGATCTGGGGATGCAGGTTTCATTAAAGCATTGGTAGGATTTACATCTTCAAAGATAGTATGAATTATCAACAGTATTTGGAGGTTCTCAATCACCATGATCTTTCACAAATAGCTGAATGATTCCTAGCGCGTGGATATTTCAACAAGACAAGCTCCATCCAACACGAGGATGAGCAGGTTTTCTGCATTTTCCTTTGATTCACTAGTAGTATTGTTGGGCTCATACGTGTCGATGCTTGCTGTTTCTGCGTAATGAACATGCTAAATCCAATATTTTTTGTCATTGTGGATCCTGCTACCTCTAGCTTCTAGGCATAACGCATGGGTTCAGAGCAGCCTCATCGAAAATATGATAAAACACAGTCAACCGACAACTTTGAGATAAGCCTTAAAGCTAGTTACATCCAATGATATCCATACCGTTTACAACTACTTTGGTTTGATAATACAATTTCATAAACTGGATTTTTCTTACCTCCCGAATCGGCAACATAAAACGTATAGAAACAGGATAAAATAATTGAATGCTTGATCACTTTCCACTGATATGTGGTGATTAAAATGGGATCTTTGCAGAAATGATTGAATTAAAAAGCAGACTGCTTCTAAAAGTGACATAGGAATAAAAATCGTGTGGATTTTCGTACAGCTCCATTCAACATTGCTTCGCATTCTAGAACTAATAGTGGAAAGTTTTCATCAATTGATTCAAGGCAACGTTTCCAAGTAACCGGAAGCTATACTCATTCGTCCTCGAAGCACCCAAATACAGATTTGCACTCGTAATAGAAAGCAATAGCGGTTTGTCAATGCAAAAGTTGTACATCAATGATTAAGACTGAATGCGGAACATACACTTTGTGCCGTTATTCACAAACACAAGTACCGTCGTTTGAACCACTTAATATCTTTCACATTGCAATTTTTATCGCCTTTAATTGATGGTTCCAGTAAAATGATGCTTTCTATTTGTGAATAAAATGTTTTTTCCCAATTTATAGAAAGATTCTTTAAACATTCTATATGCAAAAGTGCAAATTTACTTGTTTTTGTATCAAAAACAATTAAAAAATAGTAAAGTATGACGAAATGTCTAAAACTGAAAAGCCTACTTTTTCTTCAAGTGCCTTAAATTTGAGTGCCGGGTCGAGATGTTGTTTGCGAGAGTCATCTCTGCGTTTAGCTTTTTGTTCTGCAATGGTGGGATTAGTGAAAGTGTCTTTGGCGTACCATGGAGCAGCGTAATCACTACTTTTTCCTAAACCAGTAAGAAGCCCGACCTAAACAACGATGTATTGACAAAATATATGTAATTGTGTTGAAATAGACTTCTACATGAATATTATAAAAAAATAGACTAAACTAAAATCTAAACTTCTTTAAAGCGCAATGTTAATTTTAGCATTCAAACGAATAATCTTAAACGCCCTTTCTTGTTGATAAATGTAGCAAAAAAATTTAATAAAATATTATCCTAATTATTAATATAAATAAGATAACTTCACGACGTTGGGACGAAAGAATTTCTAGACCTTGTCGAAATTTAGACTGGATCAACAAACCAACACAGTGCTTTATTTTAAAATACGTCAACTTAGTTACAAGGAAAATATTATAAGGAATTTCGGAAATTAGCATCTGCACTAATATTAATATTTGCAAATTTCCACACCATTTCATTGATTAATCCAAAGGAGCACATATTCTGTATTCCGCTACATAGAAAAACCAAAGCTATTTCGTGAATTTTGCTACTTATTACAGCATGCAACTATTGTACTAAATTCCACGTCGAATACATTTTTCAAGATTACGAATAAAAGAAGAATTACCTTCATCTCCCATTCTTTTTGCTCTTCCTTCGCTTCTTTTTCTTTTATATTCGCTTGACCAAGAAGAGTATTATCATAATTTCGATCATTGAAAAGATTTATATGTCCCTCCTAAATAAATTAAATTTTGAATAATTGATTAGTTTAACACTAGAATAGTGTGTAAATTTTTGCACAATGAGAATAACAATATCTTTTAGAATAAAGGATGCAAATAAGTTATATTTCATGAAATTGGCCTGCAGAAACGTGGCACTTTGAGTAAAAAATATCTTTGGCTGAGAAAATCACTCAATGCAAGTATATTGATCTTTTAGTACCTGAATGAACTATATAGCCGAAACATTCCACTACCTGCTTTGGACCAAAACATATGATTTGGAACCCTTTAGAAAAACAATGTTTCGGAAAAAATCAGTACATCAAAAGAATTTTGCGGTTTGAAAGCAAGAATAGAAAGAGCACAAGAATAAGTACAAATATTTTTGCGACTGTACACGAATTTATACACCAGAGTTAGCAATGACAGTTGAATAATTGATGCCTCTGAAAACATGACGCAGATTCTTCAACTTTATTGCTAACTAACCTAATAAATATTTTGTTGTTTTGGCGTTTGGTAGTGACAAATATGTCATCAATTGCATTAATTATTTGGGAAGAAATGGCAACCCAACTGAAAACTTATTTTAATGGGAATATTAGAGGCACTGACCCAGCATTTGACTTCTGGCTATAATATTGATGTAGATCATTTGTTTTCATCAGCAAGTCTTGTCAAGTAATTGAAATTGAGATTCATTTTTGTTGGCACACAAATCGTTGAGAGTTTTTTGTGAAGGAACCACTATCAATGAGTCGCTATTTATTGAAGATTATGAATCGCTATCAATGAGTCGCTATTTATTGAAGATTATGAAGCATTGGTTGTGGCTTATCAATGTAAGACAAACGAATCGGTTCTATTAGTTTCTAGCATACAAAAAGACAACATAGTTGAACAGACTTCTAAATATAGCTACAGCTTATTCGTGTCAAAACCAAAGTTGGCGTTAACAATTGCAATTTTTTTGTAATGCTCTTAACAAAGCTGCCATAAATCATAAATTAGTTGACGCGATTTCATTTTTAGGCTTGCAAAAGAACTAACTCCTTTGAAAACGATGACACGGGGGTCGTTTTAGTTTCATAGCTAATGATACGTGTGTACCACATATGCTGCTCTTCAAAAAGGAATGCAATGCTACTACCAAATGCAAAGACACTGGCAATGTCAAATTAAAGTAATCAATGTCGACACAGTTTTTAAAAGTATACGTTATCAATTTGCAATAGTTGAACATAAAATTTAATAATAGGGCTTATTACAAAAGCTAAATCTGACCAAGACTTAATGGGTAATTTCTTACAGATTGTCGTTTCTGTAAAATTGAAACCTCTATTTTCGCTTGTTAAGCTGAAATCACCTTAGTTATGAGAGACGCCGAATCTTTACGCAACCTGGATATTGTAACTTCAGCTTCTGCGAGGTCTGCTTTTTTACTTCGCTGAATTTCAGCTTCAAGGGCTGCAGCTTCATCTCTACGAACTCTAGCAACATTGTCTTTGTTACGAACGTGCCAACTTTTCTTTGGAAGTATATTCATTTCTAAAATTTATAACAAACATTATTAAAGTACAAAAAATAATATACAAATTAACTAACCCTATTCCTGTAAGACGAAGTAGCTCACATTCCTATAGGGAGGGGGATTTTCACCACAGTAAAATGTAATTCCATAAATATCAGTGTATTATGAAAGGTATTTATTAAAACTAGTTTGCAGAGGTTGAAATATCTGTATTATTCGTATAATAGTTCAGCTCCAATAACATTCTCGGTTTATTCAAACATCACATTGTGGAATATATGAAGCGTAATTATAAATATATTTGTGTTATAAAAGTAAATCTTTAAATTGTAGAAAAATTTTTATTGATAAAACTTCATTCGAAAAATGGGCGTAAAATGGAAGCTTCGTAAAGCCAAGATGCAATTAGTCTCATGATAAAATAACACCAGGAACTCCGCAATTACTAAATCGATTTTTAAAGAACAAAGCATTAAAAAAGCATGAACAATTCTAGTTTTACATACTGATCATAACTGCACTGGTGAAAATAATAAAAAATGACAAAAAATGTTACACAAACAAACTCTACAGCAGGTGTATACAATAAATTGCGGGTTTTGTAGTCGAAATAATTAACAAAATGAGCATTAATGTAATAGCGATAAACATATTGCATGCAATAGCTGAACCTGATAATTTAAGAATATATTTCTGATATGGCATACTTATAAAACGCTAGAAATCAGTTATTCATAAAAAATTATAAAGATTTAATCCTTTCAACTGGTAAATATGCATCAAAATCAATTTGTTTCATGAATCTATTGTTTACAATTATTTCAATATTGTTTCTTATTTCTTTGATGGAATTATCTCATTCACATAGATTACAAAAAAATTGGTCATAAAAAGAGATAAGAAGAATCAACAACGAGAATTAAGAATTTACTAATTAGAATTACACTGGGTAACAATTTTTCAGCAATTTTTTGTTTCTCTCATTTTTGCAAGTGTTCCCAATGTAAAATGTAGCGCTGATTCCAAATATATGCTTATTTTTTCTATAACATCGACCGTTTGAGAGATACATCAAAATTTCGTTATTTCGAAATGTGGATGGCTCCGTTAGCATATATTTATTAGTCACTAACTGTTTTTTTTATTTCAGGTTTGAATGATTAATATTTGATATCTTGATCATGGCTACCAGAACTTGCAAAAATTCCCCAGATTTGTTCTGCTATGTGTGTGGTTTCTATATTGGACCAAAGCATGTATCTCACAAAATCGTGAAAGGTGCGAAGTACTGGATTGCCTATAGACTGTATTTTAGAATAAGTATTGGTGATCAAGACAAGTCTTGGGCACCTCATGTTATATGTGGAAGTTGTCGATCAAATTTAGATGCATGGCTGAGAGGTGCAAGAAAAGCAATGCCATTTGCTGTTCCAAGAGTTTGGCGAGAGCCAAAAAACCATCACGATGATTGCTATTTTTGCATGATTGACATATCAAAGTACAGAAAAGCTAAGGGAAGAAAATCACTTCCATATCCAAGCATACCCTCATCTATTGCACCTGTGCCCCATGGCGATACGCTACCTGTTCCACAACTGCCTACAAATGTAAGAATAAGCTATTTTTCTTATTTATGTATTCCTTTTAACCAAATCAATACTGTGATGCTCATATATTTCAATAAGTGTCATTGTACAGTTTTATATTACGTCAACAATTTATGATATAAAGTAGCTATTAAATATGATTTTTTCTTTTCTTTTTAGGTTGAGGAAAGGATGGACGCATCAGAAGAATCGGAAATCACTGACAACGAAGAAATGGACAAAACGTTTGACGTAGGAAAGAGTACAAACCCACACTTTCCAAATCAACGTGAGCTAGATGATCTCATCAGGGACTTGGGTCTCACTAAGTCAGGAGCTGAGCTCTTATCATCCAGACTGAATGAATGGAATCTTTTAGCAGAGGACTGCAGGTCAACGGTATCTAGGAAGCGTCATGAGGAGTTTGGAGTGTGCTTTGATATAAGTAAGGATCTCTGCTACTGTAAAGATATTAATGGGATGGTTGCTGCCATTGGAATTGAACACAAACACGAAGAATGGCGACTTTTCATAGATAGTTCTACAAAAAGTCTCAAAGCTGTTCTACTACATAATGGAAATCAGTATCCATCGTTGCCTGTTGCATACTCAGTGCAAATGAAAGAAGAATATGAGAATGTGAAAAGGCTTCTCGAGATGGTTAACTACGATGAATTTAAGTGGGATGTTTGTGGCGATTTTGAAATGCTTGCTTTTTTACTTGGATTACAAGGCGGGTACACCAAATATTCTTGTTTCCTTTGCCTGTGGGACAGCAGGGCTGATCATGAACATTACCAGAAAATTGAGTGGCCAGTTCGAGAAAATTTGCAACCAGGCAAACTGAATGTAATTAGAGAACCACTTTTAGAGCCTGCAAAAGTGTTGCTACCTCCACTTCATATAAAGCTTGGTTTGATAAAANAATAAGCTATTTTTCTTATTTATGTATTCCTTTTAACCAAATCAATACTGCGATGCTCATATATTTCAATAAGTGTCATTGTACAGTTTTATATTACGTCAACAATTTATGATATAAAGTAGCTAATAAATATGATTTTTTCTTTTCTTTTTAGGTTGAGGAAAGGATGGATGCATCAGAAGAAGAATCCGAAATCAGTGACAACGAAGAAATGGACAAAACGTTTGACCTAGGAAAGAGTACAAGCCCACACTTTCCAAATCAACGTGAGCTAGATGATCTCATCAGGGACTTAGGTCTCACTAAGTCAGGAGCTGAGCTCTTATCATCCAGACTGAATGAATGGAATCTTTTAGCAGAGGACTGCAGGTCAACGGTATATAGGAAGCGTCATGAGGAGTTTGGAGTGTACTTTGATATAAGTAAGGATCTCTGCTACTGTAAAGATATTAATGGGATGTTTGCTGCCATTGGAATTGAACACAAACCCGAAGAATGGCGACTTTTCATAGATAGTTCTACAAAAAGTCTCAAAGCTGTTCTACTACATAATGGAAATCAGTATCCATCGTTGCCTGTTGCATACTCAGTGCAAATGAAAGAAGAATATGAGAATGTGAAAAGGCTTCTCGAAATGGTTAACTACGATGAGTTTAAGTGGGATGTTTGTGGCGATTTTAAAATGCTTGCTTTTTTACTTGGATTACAAGGCGGGTACACCAAATATTCTTGTTTCCTTTGCCTGTGGGACAGCAGGGCTGATCATGAACATTACCAGAAAATTGAGTGGCCACTTCGAGAAAATTTGCAACCAGGCAAACTGAATGTAATTAGAGAGCCACTTTTAGAGCCTGCAAAAGTGTTGCTACCTCCACTTCATATAAAGCTTGGTTTGATAAAACAGTTTGTAAAAGCATTAGACCATGGCGGTGAAACATTTCAGGAAATTAGATTAATGTTTCCCAAGCTATCAGAAGCTAAAGTTAAAGGCGGCATATTTACTGGACCACAAGTAAGGAAAATACTGAAGTCGGTGCAACTTGAAAACGTGATGAGTGATGTCGAGAAAGTGGCATGGTGTGCATTTCGTGATATAGTTAATGGATTCCTCGGTAATAATAAAGACCCAAACTACAAGCAGCTTATAGCAAAACTTTTGGATAGTTATAAGAATTTAGGTTGTCGAATGTCATTAAAAATGCATTTTCTGCATTCACATTTGGATTTCTTCAGTGAAAACTTGGGAAATGTGACTGAGGTACACGGTGAAAGATTTCATCAGGACATTGCTGTAATGGAAAAAAGATACCAAGGAAGGTGGGACACTGCTATGATGGGGGATTACATATGGTCCTTGGTACGTAATGATCCAGGGACGCACAGTAGGAAAGCTCGTTCTTCAGTGCACTTCTATTCGGTCAGCAAACTCTTAGACTAATCTTACAGTAGTTTTATGTTGTTTTCTTATCTTATTCTCTTAACTGTAAAACAAGAACAAAACAAGTATATTTTTTTAATGTACAAAGATATTGGGCAAAATAAAGCATACAACCTCTGCCTTATCGTGTTTACTTTCTATAAAAACACAAAAATATTGTAGCTTCTAATTACATTTTTGAAATCAGGAGGAAAAATGGACTAAGAAACAATAAAAATATTCAGAGAAACAAAACTACTGTTACCCAGTGTAATTTGCGGAACTTTGTTAAAAGCATTTTAAAAATCAAAATAGATTAAATATAGAAGTTGATAATCAACAGAATCGAAAATTTGAGAAATCCATTTGGCACAAAACCATGTTGAGCTGTTGAAATCAAAGGAATTACAACGATGTAAAACGATTTATTCGAAAGAACCAAAAATGAGAAAGAAGAACACAGAGGCTTACGAAAATTCTTCCTAAATTAAAGACAGGAACAATAATGGCTTACATCAAAGCTTTTGGGAAATTAATTAATAAAACAAAATTGAATAAAGGATCAGAATGGAAGACGCAATAATGTTCAGTAAAGGCGCGAAGCACGCGTAAAGAATATGTACTTTTAGCCAGTAAAAATAAATGTGAAATATGTTCAAATTTATAAAATAATATTTATAGTGTGATAACATAGTATAAATAAATTCTATTATTTAATTCCTATTACAAATCGCAAGTACATCTAGTTTTCCCAAATTTGAATAATCTGAAAAACTATTGAACAGATTTTGAACTGCATTTGTAGACATTTGTGAATCTTGAATCGCCTTAATCACGCCCGTAAAGAATCAGCTAGGCTTTTAATTAGTTTTCTAGGGCTATGGAGCGTGGACTATGATACTGTGGAAAAATGAGGCTTGTTGTTTATACGCTGAAAAGCCGAAATTGGAAGTACATAGCGCACGAATATATATATATATATATATATATATATATATAATATAATTCAGCACGGTATGTTTAATCTATGGTGGTAAATCATACAACACATTGCCAGGTTTTAAAAATTCAAAAAAACGATAATCAGGATCATATCTACTTATACAACTAAACAGTTATTCATAGAATCAAATATGATGACTATTTATGAAATATACGTTTTCGAACTCATTAAGCATGTAATAAAGGTTAAAAGACAAGAATATCCAATAGAATTTTATAGATTTAATAAAATAAATCAATCTTTTAACAGCAGCACATCATACAGTTTTAATTAGACATAATACAATTATACAACATAATTTAATTGAAATGAGAGGTATAAAACTACTAAACTTTTTATACTCAGAACAATTTATTAATGACAATATTATTACACTAACGAAAAACCAATGCAACAAACTAATAAAGGATATTAAGCTTACAGCAATAATTGGCAACAATAAATCCACTTAATTGAAAAATTTGAATTAATAAATTCATTAATTTATATTTAGTCACTTATTAGCAAAAGTAAGGTGTTTCAATATAAAAAATGCGGACTTGGATTAAATACAGTTTGTTTATTCTCACCATGTTGTGTCTTTCTGAACGTGTCTTCAAATATGTCCCTGATAATGAGGAAATTAATATATTTTTTGCAAAATTTAATTCGTTCCAAGTCATTCAACTATTCACCTGCTGTAACTTTATTTGATTGTTTACTGAACTTTTTAAAAGTTATCACGTTGTCAATCTTATTGACTTGTGTTTCATTTTCTTACGCCATCACATGACCTCCATGCGACGTGTATGCAAGAGTACTCTTTATCATATGATCAATTCTATAGTCTTCCGAAAGTTTAAGCTGATTTCAGCAATTCTTCACAGGTATTCATGAATTTGATGGATACAAATGGTAATCTAATCGTGCAAATTCGTGATAATTATTGGAGCATTGACAATCCACGTCGCTGCTTCATTTTATCTTCGTGTATGGTACGACACTGGTTGACAGTATAAAGTGCGCCTCCAGCACTCGTATGCCAAAAGTTTTCAAACAATTTAGTGCTAAATTTGTATAATATTTTGTATTAAGTATTATATTCGCGCCGGGTATTTTTCGAAAAATATATACTGGCCTCGGTATATGAGTCATTTAAAATTGGCCAATTTATTTTTCAAGCTTCACGTGGTATATTTGCGCTGGGTACATGGGTTCTTTCTCAAAACTGGCGCTGCTATAAATCGAAAATATACCCATATATACCCAGCGCCAGTATAATAATAATAATAATAATAATAATAATAATAATAATAATAATCAATGACTTTATTTAGCCGCTGAAGGCATACACAACAAAAAAATAAAAACAAGTCAAGTTTTACGGCAGCGAGGACAATCGCAGGAGATGAAATGGGAGTAAATGGAAGAGTAGGCGAAGTTGGAGAAGGGCTCAGCAAAGAGAAAAGCCATCAAAGATTTCGTGAAGCTCGGTGGCGGGGAAAAGAAATCAATCGCTGTTGGAGGGTTGCGAATTAAGATGTAATTAGCAGCACGATTGAAAAACGAGTGAAGGGTGCGATGTTTCTTTGTACGACGAATGGAGAAGGTGACAACATCATCAGAGCGAGTGCAGCAGGAATTAGAGAACTTAATGAAATCAAAAGGATCAAGATCCAATTTGCGAGTCAGTAGTCGATTGAACAGAAAGAGATCACAGGCATGAAAGTAGAGTGACAGCGGGAGAGTGGAGAATTTCAGCAGAGCGTCTTTATAGTCCAAAGAGGAAATCCATTTGAATACGCGTTTCTGGAAACGTTCAATGGAGTGGAACAAAGCACGAGAAGGCCACCAACAAGGAGACGCGTAGAGAAGAATGGCGCGAGGAATGGACTTGAACAAAGAGAGTTTCACAGCGGACGAGATATTAAAAGGAACATTACGGAAAGGGCAAATAGCGAGGAATTAGCTTTGCGGAGACGCAAAGACACATGTCCAGTCCAATTTAAGTTTGCAGCAAGTTGAACTCCAAGATGAGTGTGATGAGGCGCAAAGTTCACAGGTAGAGGCAAATCAGAAGGGGGAGCCACAGAAAAGGATATACCACATGTCTTGGTAGTGCTAAAATCGAGATGGTTGACAGAGGACCAAGTAGACAAGTGCTCAAGATCAGAAAAAATGTTCGACGCAAAAGACCAACCAAAATCAAAAATCGCAGTGTCATCGACATACAACAGGCAAGACGAGTTGAGAACAGAATGAGGGAGGTCGTTAATGGCAACGAGGAAGAAAAGAACAGCAAACACTGAGCCTTGAGGGGCACCACTAGTAACGGGGACAGGAGAAGAGATAGACGAGTTGATTTTGACACACTGGTGGCGATTAGTCAGGTAGGACTGGAACAGTTCGATGAAATCCACATCAAAACCAAATAAACGTAACTTGTCAAGCAGAATGGAATGAGGGAGACGATCAAACGCTTTTGAGATGTCAAGAAAGATAATACAACCAGGATCATTACTATCAGAGTGAAAGTAGCAGTTTTCGATCAGAGTGAGCAGGTTAGTAATCGTAGAGCGACCGGGAAGGTTGCCATGCTGAGAAGAAGAGATGAGATGACAAATTTTTGGGAATACATAACGAAAAACAAGGCGTTCAAAGATGATAGACAGTCGAGATAGAATAGCTAATGGGCGGTAGGACGTGACCTGCGAGGAGGGAAGCTGATTAGATTTTAACAGCGGAGAAATCCAAGATGTCTTCCAACAGGCGGGATAGCGCTTAGTGGAGCAAATGAAGGAGTAAAGATGCTTTAAATGGATAGAAAGCGTGGAGGAGGTTTCATGAATTACAAAGGAAGGAACACCGTCAGGATAACAAGGACCAGACAACTTGCAAGATTTAAGCATGAGAGAAATATCATGAGTGCTGAAGACCATATCACAAAGTCGGATTAGCGGGGAGGCAGCAGGCGGACCAGGGCACATGGAGACAGGTACAGAGAAGTTAGAGGCAAAATACGCGTTGAACAGATCAGCTTATGTGTATATATAGCATCAAAATATAAAATTGCATTTAAGCACATCTAAATGTCTGTCTGTGATAACGGGGCTGAGGTAGTGGTGAGGGTAGAGTGGAACCAAATTAAGTCGACAAACCCAGTATATCATAATTTCTTGGTGGAATTTCGGGATGACCGTAGGAAAGATGAAAGACAATCTTTGAAATGTGATACTGTGTTATGCATGCAGAGACACGTTTCTCTGTGCAAAAAACGACCTGCGCAACCACATGGTAACCAAAATGAAATTAATTTTGTGAAACGAACAAGGCATGAATCGAAGAAGGGTTTGGATGAGATCGCAAAAACTGTATACATGCACCAAATTCCAATTACGAAGGCTGTAAATTATGAGGTGTTTCAAAAGTGGTACCGCAGGATGGGATGCGCGAAAGTAACCCAGCTCGTTGAATAAAGAACTGGAAGCCCAGCACGAATCGTTGAATGATATAGTAAAAGGAATAAAACTGAGGGGGACAACAGTCAAATGCTATCAATATCATTTGATAAGCGGACTTCTGTGGATAACAAGAAGTTTTTGGGAGTATATATATACATTGACAGAAGTATATTTTTGGGTTTCTTGCCATATACTGGATTTTGTGGAGGCGATAAAGTGGCGACAATGATTAAAAACTTGTTGGAATGTTATGGCCTAGGAGTAAATGAAATTCATCTTGCAATAACAGATTGTGTCTCAGATGTGCAAGCAGCGTGTCGTCCTCTCAATTTGTTTAACTTCCCCTGCCTTGGTCACATTATTAATTTGATTGTTAAAAGATATGAATTGGAATTCACTTTTAAGTATGTTAGAAGGATTCCAGGAGTTGAAGTCAGTTGTTTGCGGTTATGCCCAATGAATTAAATGGTTTCAACTGGTCGAGGCTGGCAACTATTATAAGCATACTGAAAACTTTCCAGGTAATATATTACATTATTTATATCATTTATGTTCTAGCAGTGCACTCTACGTTTGCAAAATGCGGATGCAGATGTGAAGGATGCTAGGAAAACAATAAGTTCCTTAACCATGTCGCTTAAATTTGAGCGAATTTGGACTCATTTGGTAGTTTTATAAACCGTTGAGAATGACAGCAAAAGGTATATGCAAAGCATAATTTCTGTTTCTGAAGTTTTTGCCTCCAATTCGTTTTACCTTTGTGAAACAGTATGTTGAATTGTACCTCATCGATTGGTAGAGGGAAACAATTCCAGTACCTCTAATGATTTAAAAATGATGTCAAATGAGTATTTACTTGCCATTATAAAACTAAGCAAGAACTTTGTATTTAACATTTACATGTGTTCAAAATCTTTTAAAATTATAAAGTATAGTAGATGCATGAAAAACATTGTTTTGATAATTCCTGCATGCACAATGTTAGCATGCTCTAGTTATAAAAAATTTGTAATTACTTCGAAAATGTGAGAATTGGAAAGTGAGCCTTTAAACGTAACTTTTACTAACAATGTTATTTTAGCTATTAAATAACACACATTTTATAAAAAATTTAACTAAGTGAATTTCCAGACATATTAAGAATTCTTACATATTGCTTCGACGTTAAAATTCGAATTTATTCATAAACTTAATTTATTTCGATAATCATGCGTAATTTTTTCTTTGTCCTTTATTTGTTGTATATATGCTTTTCTGTAAAGTATTGTTAGAAATAATTTTAAATGAGCTGTTTTGAGGGAAAATTGCATGAATATCCGAATATTTCAATTGATCGTTTTGATGGAGATAATTTAAATTCAACTGTATTCTTTTTATCTCATTGTCATGGAGATCATATGGTTGGATTAGATCAATCCGAATTTGAAATAAAATTGCAGTCGACTTTCTTATATTGTCACAAAATAACATCTAGATTACTAAAAGCACTGCCAGATTATGCTGCATTATCTGACCGAATTGTCGAAAAGCAAGTTAATCAATCTTTTCAATTGCATGTTCCAGGTATGAATTTTTATTCGCATAATTGTTATATTAACATTACAAATTTAACATTATAACATTGTCCTGTCAATTTAAGGCGTATTTAAGCATATATATGTATTGTATGCAAGTTATTTAATCGCATATTGTGAATTTTTCTCCATTTAAATACAAAATTTCAACACAATTTCAGTTGTTTACATAAATGTACTGTTTTTTCCGACAAATAAATCTGCAATACTGGAAATCAGTTTTCTAATTCTTGTATTTTCTACTTTGAGATGGCACCACGTGAAGTGTGAGGGCATAACTAGCGAACTCTTCATCTATTCCTAATCTGCTGTGGAAATGAAACAAGTGTACCAACGAGAAGCACCCCATAGACAAATTTTCAATGTTGGAATCCGACTGGAGTATTGTATGGTTGCTGCCTATTGTAAGGTTAGTGAGCCTACTGCCCTTGCAATTAGAATTCGAAATCTACCAGAGGTACTGCCGTGATAGGCTCGCGCTGGAGATGGACCAGATACGTGAAGTATTTCACCATTTGGGTGAGCCATTCGATAATCAAATGAACGACTTAGACAGAGTGGGAAAGTTCAATGCTATTCGGCAAAACCCAAGAACCGTCATTCTTAAAATTTCAAATGGCTGGCAAATGTGGAAGTTATTGTCGAAGTCTCATTTGCTCAAAAACCCAGTTTTCATGTCTCAAGAACTATCCGATGTTGACGCTGCTATTGAAAGTATTCTCTTGAAGAAATGCTTTGAACTGTTATCTCCAAATAAAGCAACCAGAGAGTAAATCAGGATCAATATTTGAAATTATTTGTTAATGGCGACGAGGTCAAATGCGATGGACTAACATTGCTGACACTAAATATCAGATCATTGTAAAAGCCAAATGCCATACATCTAACGGCTGACCTCTTTAATGATAATACTGACATATGATGCCTTACAGAGGCCTAGCTAAAACCGAGCATTGATGACTGTGTTTCAGATTTCCTGGTTACAACATTGTTAGACATGATAGGAGCCCCCTTAATTCCAAGAAGTCTACTGAAAGAGGCGTTTGTATGTGTATCCGTGAAGACATTCCTCGAAAAGTTTTAAAATCTATGAACTGGCAGTCATTGGAGATTCTTTGAATCGAACTTATATCTATCAAACTGGCTATGGCAGTTTTGTATTATCCGCCTGATGCTGAATACGAAGACGAGCTATCAGAACACATCAATGACTACATCGAATATTGGTCACGGAATATCCCAATAGAATCATAGTTGTTTGCGGTGACGTTAATTGCTTGGAGCTTGATAAAATTTCCATCCCCTTTGCTCCAATCCAGCTAAATACAGGAACCACATGAGGAAATAATTGTCTAGATGTAGTCTGTGCAAACAACTGTGATTAATTCGATGAAGTAAGTACTTTCCAGTCAACTGCTATCTCAGATCACCTCAAATGCACACAATTAGGAACTGAGAGAAAAACTCGGAAGGTTTCCTTCCGGGATCAGAGACATAAATTTAAACAGTGATTTCTCAGCGACTCTCGGAAATAAACTTTGAGCACATCTTAGTGCAAGATAACGTGGACTTGTGTGCACGACCTGACGCGAATCTTGCAGCTGTTGTACAGAAATTCATGTCCCTTGTGATCATTAATCATGTCTAACAAGGACCCTTCCTTCATGACACCCATGCTCAAATTATTGCATAATTAGAAATCACGGTTACTTCATAGAGGCAACCGATTCAGAGCAAAGTGTGTTGCCTATCAAATTCGCAATATAATTGCCAATAATGTCTCCAAAGAATCATGAAAAGGCTCAAAATTCTGGTGGAGTGAGGCGCAATACCTGATGGGGAAATCAAGGATTAAGCAACCATATACTGCTTGTGACATTGATTGCAACGTCCTGAACTATCATTACAATTGGATATCAACTACAGATAAATTTCAGCCACCAATATCTCTTGATACATCGAAAACACAGCCTCCGGTGCTCTCAGTTTTCCAGGTGTATAAGTACTTAAGTTGAATCAAACACTACCTGCGGCCCTGATGGTTTGCCATACTGGATATTTAAGGAGAATTCTCGAAGAACATATCCCACATATATTCAATCACTTGCTACAAACCAGTAAATTTACAGAAAGTTGGAGCTATCAATTATCACACCCATTGCCAAGGTCACTGATCCTACTTCCCCAAACGAATATTGTCCTGTTGCAATCACTAATATCTTGGCTCGATGCTTCGAAATTGGTTATTGTCGTTTTCGTTAGTAATGCATATGAATGTTCCANAATGTCTCCAAAGAATCATGAAAAGGCTCAAAATTCTGGTGGAGTGAGGCGCAATACCTGATGGGGAAATCAAGGATTAAGCAACCATATACTGCTTGTGACATTGATTGCAACGTCCTGAACTATCATTACAATTGGATATCAACTACAGATAAATTTCAGCCACCAATATCTCTTGATACATCGAAAACACAGCCTCCGGTGCTCTCAGTTTTCCAGGTGTATAAGTACTTAAGTTGAATCAAACACTACCTGCGGCCCTGATGGTTTGCCATACTGGATATTTAAGGAGAATTCTCGAAGAACATATCCCACATATATTCAATCACTTGCTACAAACCAGTAAATTTACAGAAAGTTGGAGCTATCAATTATCACACCCATTGCCAAGGTCACTGATCCTACTTCCCCAAACGAATATTGTCCTGTTGCAATCACTAATATCTTGGCTCGATGCTTCGAAATTGGTTATTGTCGTTTTCGTTAGTAATGCATATGAATGTTCCATAAACTTTCACTGATTGGGATCAACAACTTGCGCAGGTATCAAAATTCTGAATGCTCGGTATCTGTATGTACATTTCGTGGCCTTAGCTATGATGAAGGCGTTTGACACCAATTCACACTCTAGTATCATTATGGGATTATCACAAATTGAAGGCAAAAAGCAGTTAGGCAGGGTTTCATCCAAGAGTTTACACCTATTCCCAATGAGATATGAGAAGCAGACCGAAAATTATGCAATAAGAGCACTCATTCCAATCTCCAACCTCTATCGATATACGTACTGGATCGCACACACTTCTCTGCAGATAGACTGCAATCGGCTTCCAGGAGTATCACAAATATCTATATTTCCTAATAAATTCCTTCGTTTTTAGCCTGAGATAATGAATGAGTATTCATTATTAAATAAAAGTTACAATACAATACATAGACATACGCACATTTATTATTATTTCATTACTTCTTACAGCTTCTTGCTGGTATCCCTCTCAGCTCGGGAAGTCACCAGTTCCAAGGGAGTTTGAGATCTTTCCTCAGGACTAACTGATCCTAACAATGCTGTCTTCTGTGCTTTGCCACTCCCAATTCCGCTGAGTATCTGTTATGCTTATTTCTCACTGCTCATAGTGCTCCTACTACTACCAGGACTATGTCAA
The DNA here is from genome assembly GCA_900660155.1 of Hofstenia miamia. Lineage (NCBI taxonomy): Eukaryota > Metazoa > Xenacoelomorpha > Acoela > Hofsteniidae > Hofstenia > Hofstenia miamia. Next base: position 705,183 of record CABFPE010000178.1, on the reverse strand, counting down.
CCTTCTTTAACTTTCACAGCCTTTCTATTTCCTCTGCCAACTCCTGTACTTGTCTATCTTCTCGTTCTTATTGCTTTCTACATTCCTGTCCTTTGGTGCTGCTATGTCTAACACTGTTGCCAATCTTTCTGTTTGTCTACCACTACTATTTCTGGTCTCCGCACTTCTATCACCTTGCTCGTCTGTATGTTAAAGTCCCACGGTATCTTAGCCTTCCCATTTTCTATGACGCCCTTTGGCTTGTGCTGGTACCACTTGTCTCCTGCTTCTAACCCATGCTGCTTGTTCAAGCTCCAATGTACCATTCGTCCTACCTTGTCATGCCTGAACTTATACTCTTTCTGCACCAAATTCTCACAGATTATCTACTGTCTCACACTCTTTCTTACATAGCCTACATTTATCATTTCCACTCTTCTGTTTATATTTTCACCCAGTTTGTTATGCTTGCTCCTGTGCTGTCATTATCAGTGCTTCTGTTTATCTTTTTAGTCCTGCCTTTTTTAACCACTTGTTGCTTTCTTTTCTGAAACGTTTTTCTGTGTTCCTCCAATATTCTCCATGCATTGCCTTCTGCCTATACCTTGTTTGTCTCCCTAATTCCATCCTACTCTAGTATGTTGTCTTTCCTTCACTCTCAGTTCTTATCTTCCTTAACTCCTTAGTGACCTCCAGTAATGACCCTCTAGGTTGTGCTTCCACGTATTCCTTTAGCCCTAGCGCTTCTGCTTCTACAGTTTCCTCTACACTTAGCAGTCCTTTCCCTCCCTTATGCCTTGCCATGTACAGCCTATTTACATCTTCATTTAATTGCTCGCTCTGCTGCTATAACGAATATTTTTTTTAATATGTACTTCTGACAAGGTTGGCAAAGACCCTAGGGTTTTCGTGAAAAACCCAAAAAACCGATTTGAGTATTTGAGTGACCTTTTGGATTTTTTAAATGCAACACTGTATATGCTTCTAATAAACATTACAGCCTACTAACCAACATCCAAAAAGTTATAAATATGGGTTACTATACATTAAGACGTGTATAGTTTAGAGCAATAGTTTGATAGACTACTTAGAGCTCATTACTAGTTAAGAGTAGCTATTACATTACATACTCCTAAGCCATATTGTCTAATATTACATGCGTAGCTGCCAATAGATGTGTAAATTTTCAGCTTATGTAATATAGTAATATATCAAACAAACTTCATTATTTAGTTTAAATGTTCGAATGTCTCCACTCTTAGTTTAATAATTTCAATAGTCAGAAACATGCTGAACTTACCTAGTTTCTTGCATATATTTTTGTACTGCTGGAATGTACTTTATTGGGATTTTATGGGAACTTAGAAATTTTAAATCTTTTTAGGAACGCATGACGTTAAAGAATATCAAGTCAAAGTTACACTCATAAGTGCAGGTCATTGTCCTGGTTCTGTTATGTTTCTTTTTGAAGGAGAGAATGGGGTTGTTTTGTACACTGGAGATTTTCGGCTGAAAAAAGGAGCTTGTCCAAACATTGGACCTTTTCATGAAACCTATAGCATAGAGAAGGAATTCTGTACGTATGAATTGGTTTAGAAAGAGTCACAATCTTTTGTATTTTAGCGAATGTAAAACAATGCCCTAAAGAATTTGTCAGTGTTTACGTTGATTCAACGTTTTGCATTAGTGAAGTAAATGCGTTTACAACACGAATTACTTGCAAAAAAACTATTTTTAATCTAGTGGGTGAATGGTTGGCTAAGCACAAAAGTAATCTTGTCCATATTTCTACAAAGACTCATTATGGATATGAGTTTCTTATGATAGAATTGTCTAAGCATTTTCAAACCAAAGTTAGTGTTCTCTTAGTTTAATTCTGTTCACAATTACATATATAATGCATTTTTGTTCTTTTTGTTAAAAAAATTTTTTATGATATTAAATGCGGAAAGCAATAAGTTCGCGCGTCTTAACTCTCAGATTCTCATTTAAATATTTTTCGATTACATCTGTTCATTCTATTCATCAACAGGATTGATCTAATCGGAGAACTCATTAAACAAGAGAATTAATTGAGAGTTGTTGTTGCTGCCTATTCTGAATAACTTGTTAGTCGACGTCTATAAATGGACGAATTTCTTGCAACACCATAGTTTAAAGCGTTCAATGTAACAGTAAAGCAGCTGCAATGCGCAATAATTTCAACGAGTGTACACGCTAAGAACCACAATTGATCAGTTCTTTCTTGATGTACGTATATTTTCCGTTCATTTTGTGTTAAATAAAAACCCCGCAGTGACTATTTTCTCAACTACATCTCATTTCCCACGTCCACAAAATTCTTGCAACACCTTTTCAATTTACTGATTCCAAAAATTCTACAGAATATAAGGAAATATCTACAATAAAGGATGATTTGATACAAGAGAACTGACTTTTTCCTCAATTTTCTCTTGTTCTCCAACTGCTTCTATATTCTGAGGAATTGTGAAAAAATTTTCGATTTTTTAATTTTGATGCCGTAAAATTCTCCATCTGTCATTTCCATAGTTGTTAAATATTTGAGGTCATTTTTTACTTATATTTCAAATTCCGTCAATTATTTTGAGGTTAGGAGATTACAGAATTTATTATCCTGTCTGGACCAAGAACACAAAGAATTTCACAGTATTTCGATGAATCAAGCATACTATGGATTAACGATTTTCTCATACCTCACATCATTACGCTTCAACCACCCAACTTTAAGGTCTAATTGTCTGCTGCTCTTTGTGGGATCTTTTATCTACCTTTTGACGGGGTGAAGCTCAAATTAGCTTTTGTCACTAAATATCACATTTGTCCAATTTTCACAGAGACTTACAAACCTTATTGCATCATGCAAATTGATTCTTCACGTAGTAATTATTCAAATATTGTTTCTTAGACAAAATACGTTTCACTTTCTTGTTTGAAACACTTTCAGTATTAGTACATTATTATTGGTTTTGAGAAACTGTCAATTCTGGGTTAGCCTTTGATCACTTTATTACTATTTTTTGCCATAAATAGTTGATGTCTTTGGTAATCCAGTCTTTTTTCTCGTTGATGTGAAACCCTCCTTTCTCTAATTCTTTAAAATTCAAATTGTATTTGTATTGTGGCTATTTCTTGAATGCTAGTTCCATCTTCAATTTTTGATTCTTCGTAATCATATCTCTTATGGGGTCAAAGACATATGTATACTTTGAATTAGACAATGTAGTGAGACGCGTAATGACACTGCAACCTTTTTATAGCTATGTTGATATTGTAAGTGGTAATCGTATTTAATTAATTCATTTTAATAAGTGGTGTTGTAAGGGTTTTGTCAGAGCGGAAAATGAGGTGTAATTGAAAAATAGACACTTTGGGTGTTTAGTTAACACAAACGCAAGGAAAAGATATCAAAAGAAATTCTTAGCAATTTTGGTACCTAGTGTATCCATATTTTGATATTATTCTACACATTAAGGGATTTAGCTATGGTGTTGCAAGACATTTTGCTGACGCAGTATTGTGAAGTTTTTGATGTTTTAATAAATAGTTGTGATTTCAGAAATTATAGTCATTTCGGCCTTTAACAAACACTAGAAACATTTTTATCATTATTTTACAATATTGTATGTTGAAAAATAGCATATACGAAGTTGTGATTTGTAGTTATTTATTTTTTTAATTTAGTGAAATTATAGTATATCAATTTTGGAATTTAGTGCTTAAGGGCCTATGTCCAAAATTCCTGGTTTCTGTAATTCGTAAAATATAATTTCAACTCATTTTCAAAAGTCATAGAAAACTCGCAGTGATACTGATTGCTTCAATAAATTTTACATGTGTATGATCTCATAATTTCATCAACTAACAAAATCAACTTTCCGATGTTGATCCACGCACAAAATTTCAAAATACACATTGAACTAAGGCACTAATAAAGGATCAATGTAGTCGGTGACAAGTTTATTTCGCCATTTTCATCAGTTTCAACTGTGATCAAATTTTGATAAAAATATTACAGGGAATGGGAAGTATACGGAAGGAGGTCAAGGAGATCTGAAAGGATCTTTTATTGATAGGTACAAGATCCCATTATGACGCCTTCCTTTTGATCTTCTCAAATCGATGGTATGCAGTGTTTAATCTTAGTCGAATAAATTTCTGTAAGAGTACTCCTGCTATGCCACCCTAATTCAATTAAATGACCTTCAGCCTGGTAATAGTGTTACTTTCAATATAGGACTGTTAACTAGATCGTTGGATTTTTGAAATTCTCTTGAAACATCAGGACCATTTTTATTCTTGATCGCCTGTATATACCTCAAACGAGATTCACCAGTCTTTAGGTACATCTATGACTGATTGCTGCATATAGATAAAGTCAATCTGTGCATATGCACCTATTCTGATTTCTGTGTGATGTAGTTATATCAGTTTCAAAACAGTTAGATTTATATAATGTTTTTTTAGAATTTCAATCAATTGAGTGCAGGGGTGTAAAGTATTGTATTTTATATTTATTGACATTCAAAAATAAATTATTTTAATTTTTTCATTCTAAAAATATATTATTGCAATAATTGGTTAGAGGAAAAAACATTGAGAAAATATTTTTTTGATTTTTTATTAAACAATCTAAAAGTTTAACTTCCCAAAATGTGTTATTTACAAATAGAAACAAGTTGTGATTGTAGATGTACTGGATTGGTCTTTTTCTGGTAATCATTGAACACACATTTAGCATGGCTAAATAGACGTTCAACAACCAATTTCAAGTTTTTTTCTGTTAAATATAGCTTCATTTGCGTATGACATTGTCTTCGCCTCTTAAACTTCAAATATCACAAGTTTCTCTAATTCTTTTTTCTGATTGGCCGTAAATGGTAACCCACCAACAGCATTAAAAACATCTATCTCGAAATTTAGGTAATGCGTAGGACTTCCAGTGTGTCAACCGAGATAATGACCCAGTCTATGAAAATCTTTCATCAATTTGTCAAAGCAAGCGTGAACCTCCATCATGTTCGTTGTATTTGACTGCAGCTTGATTGTTACTGAATTAAGTTTTGCAAATAACTGGCCTCAACTCCGTCTTCTTTCTCAGTTGTCCAGAACGCTTGCGCATTGAAAGTGTTTTCATAACTTCGTTAACTTTAAATAACACATCTTAATAATCGCCCATGATTAAGTCAATGGCTAGCACAACCAATAATTGGAATTTGAAGATCCTTGGAGATTTTCAAATTAACAGCTGCATTATCTCCAATTAAAAACTTAACGCAATGTAGAATTTTTTTGTAAATACGTAAAATTAAAGGGAGTAACTCAAAATTAGTTTCAAGAAAGATGAAAAACCAAGTAAAACACGTTTAACATATAAACTCCCCCAATCTTGATAAATAGCAAAAACTGCAAGAAAATGGGTATAAAAAGAGCAATCACTCTAACCATCGAATACAATTCCAAAAGAATTCGACAGTTCGTTAGAAATTTTTTTCTATACTGTTTTTGTTGCTTAGTCCATGTACTTCATGAAAGAAGGACGAGAAATTGATGATAAATTTGAATATTTTCGGTTTAATTCTTTTTCAACAAATGTAAATTCTTGCTTCTTTTGATATCTTCATTTCTTCAAAAAAAGAAGAGCCTTATTGTGCCATTTCATTTCGATAATTTTCATGCTTTTCATAAATTTGTAACAATAAATTTTGATATCCAGCTCCTTTGTTTTGTCATTGTTTTGCTCCACATGAACGGCACTTGTAGATATTGTCACCCAGTAAATTAAAATAAAAGTCTTTAATACGTTGAGAATTCGTAATGGGTATAATTAACAACACCTTAGTAAAAACAACGTGAATTACAGTAAAATGCAATTATTACCTATAATGGGTTGCTATACATTCGCTGCTTTGATAAATTGGTTCTGAAAGAAATGTAGGAATGCACAAACTGGGTTTGAATTTTTTAATATTAGCAAAATCACAACAGTATTTTCGAATCTATGAGAAGTGAGCACATATTACAATACAAGTCTAAATGTGAGCACTTTCATTGGTCACAAGAAACAAGCAAACACTGTGACTGATGTAAACAGAAATTATTTGTTAGAAAAAATAAATTATTTATATTTTATGAAATCTCAAAATAATTGAATACAATAATATTTAAATTATTTTCCAATAAATAATTGTTTTTACACCCCTGATTGAGTGTAATAGTATTATTTCTTATGCCCCGGCCACGATTAGGTTGGGAAATGCGTTTGTAAATGTTGAAGTGTATGGTTATTTTATCAAATTAAATAATTATTTATTTTGATCATTTAGGTTCACGTCACTGAAAAACAGTATGATTCATATCGCTTTGTGCCCAATGAGATTCAAAAATATTTAACTACTGATGGAAATTCGACTTGCATTCACATGTGTAAAGTCGATACGGTTTTTGGAAACAAAAAAGCGCTATTAGCACCAAAGAAACCCAGACTCAATAGTGATGGTACGTTTTATAAGAGTATTCATTTTCAACCAACTACATTATATATTATATTCTGGATTTTAGGAGTAAATACTTGGAAAACTTTGTAGGGAATTAAAATGTAATGTGCATACATTCCGAATATAAAGCAGCACTAGGAATTATTATTCCTGCTTCTATTGGCAACTGCATTTTTTATTAAATTGACGATTTTAAAATTTTATTAATTTGTCAATAGTTTTATCTTAGGGCACAGTGAGTATTCAAATACATATATATCTACCTTCAATTTCGAGTCGAATTTTGAAATCTTTTTTGACATTAAAAATATGAAGAACAGCACAGAATTGTAATCTCTTATGTAATTTAAAATATTGAAATGCCAACTTCAAATAATTATTCAAACATGAAGTTTTTGAAAAAGATTGTAATAAAAATTTCAATTTCCCTTGTATTCCAGGCATTAATTTCACATAAAGATATAAAAATGATTGTTTTTCAACCTTCATGGGTGAATTCGCTTCGCCTACTATTTTAAAATTTATGAAATTGGGCATTTTCGCATAAATCGAACCGTATATCAATTAATTCCATTTAGTTTCGCTGTATTGTTCTTTAATGGATAACAAAGATAGTCATGTTCTTACCATCTCACCTACAGCATTATATTTTATTAAGCAAACGAAGTTCAAGCCAATTCACTGGGAGAACGAGCGATGGGTTCGTGTTTTCTATTCGTCGCATTCTTCCAAAGATGAAGTCCATGATTTTTTGAGCTATCTAAGACCTCGGAATATATATCCCAACGTTGTGCCTGTCAATATGGGGACGCTAGAAGATGTTCGCTCTACTCTACGCCATTTGGAATGCAATAAAAATGATTCAGCTAAAGGAGATAAATGTCAACTAACGGTTTACAAAACTTTATATTATATATATACTAATATATTGGCTATTTGTAACATACTAAATCATTTTACGAATTACAAAGCGCCAAAATCGAAATTTACTGTTACAAAGCGCTTTGTAACAATATATTTAGTGGAGAACGAAAATGTACAGTTTTTGTACGAATAATAACAGTATAATAAGTAACTAAAGCTGTCACGACTTGACAATTATCATGGTGTTGCGATACCTATCAATTCATGATAGAAAAAACTTATTTCTTTTTCATTTCTTTTGGCTTTGATGCTGATTTCATCGAACTCTACTTGTTCAATCGTCGTCAGTGTGTCAAAATCAACTCGTCTATTTCTTCTCATGCTCTTGACTCTAGTGGTGCTCCTCAAGGTTCTGTGTTTGCTGTTCTCTTCTTCCTCGTTGCTATATATATATATAATTTCCACTCGTGTAATATGCGATTTTGGAAGGCCTTTTTTGAAGCCAATTTTAGAGGGGTCGCATCCTATCCAGTTATAAAAACATGAATGAACTTCTCGCCTAAGCAATGGCATTAAAAATACTATACATGCAGATACGACAGACTGATGTTATATTTACCTGATTTCAATAATAATACTTATATGTAATTCACGTGACTGTGTGTGTGATAGCGATGTTTGCTTCTTATCAAGTAGCTAGCTGTTGCAAACTTTTGTAATATAAAAACAGGTTTATATATCAGCAAAAAATTTAGCTGCAATTATTGGTTGCTATAATGCGTACTACGCTTTATGTATATATAATATAATATATATATATATTTTTATGAAAACTTATAACCAGTGCATATATATATATATATATATATATAAATGAGAGTCGCTTTGTCTGTTTTTCGGAGTCGCTTTGTATGGTAGTCGCTTTGTCTAACTCATTTATATTTATTTAGCGCATTTAATGTTATTTTGATGTACAACTTCTATTTATCAGATAATATCACTATAAATATATTGTTTTTGCTATATATTTGTTTCTAAGACTAATTAGTGTAAAAAATTTAATAAACACGATTTTAACATTTTTCAGTATTCCCTCGCTATTCACAGGGGTTACGTTCTTTACTCCTCCGCGAATATTGGATGCAGTTTTTAAATTTCTATGTATACGATTATATACGGTACTAAATGCTTCCCAAATATAGTAATAATTTAATAATGTATGCGTACAACCATTGTTGGAACCGTGCCTTATTTTTTCGGCACGAGCACAGCACGAAGGGACGCATTGGGGCACGACACGAAATTTAAAAAATTTTCAAGCTCGAGTTCGGCACGAACATTTATAAATTTTCACCCATGCATAGCACTAACATATGAAATCAGTCATAAAATACATTTAAACTAAAAATTCAAAGTTTGAATGAATCAGAATCAATTGCTGATGTAATTAATTCAATTTCATTAACTTTTTGTTAAGAAAAAAGGAAACGCTTTGAAGTTCTAATCATCCCAGCATTGCTGAAATCACGTTCACTTTGAGCGCTTCTGCTTTGTGTTGGTAAGATTTGCCGAGCCACTAGCCAATTTGGGATATTCGTTCAAAGCTTTTCTCCAGAAGACTTGGATCATTCTTGCAGAAATTTGTAATTGTCTTGAGACGATATGCTTCAAGTTCCTGAAATATATAAATTATTAATAAACAATAATAAAGGCCCGTAAATTTACATTGATAAATATCAACCCCTATCACAAATATAAGCTTCCTATAATACCGCTCAATCAAATTATTTATTAAACATCATCTTTATGCATTAATTAAAAATTGTTTAACGCATTTATGTTTTGTACCTTATTTGATTATAATTTGGGAAATGAACTACCTTTGTTTTTCAATTTTATCCATTTCAATTGCAACGCTTCCAGTATTACCAAAGCTATAACATAGATTCTAAAGAAGATATAAGGGCGAATAAAATGCAAATTGCCCCAAAATCTAGCAAACATTTCTTTTAAAGAAAAACAGCACTACAATGCGTATTGCTTCACGATGCAGAAAGATTTTGTGACAGTATAAAAATGCGGGTCAATTTAGAGTAATTGATAAAAATATTTTATATGCGATGTATTAAGATAGCACGCGAAATCCATTTTCGTACGCCATCGCCCGACAGAAATATTTTGTAGCAAGAAATATTTCTTGTAATGCATCCTCTTCTTCATTACGTGTAGATCTGCAGAAATCAAAAATGGACTGCTCCAAATGAGGGATCTTTGAAAAAGGCTGTTCCACTGGAAGACTATCACTGTCACTGTTGATGACATAGCTCTTTGTCCGAGTGATAACATCCTCAAAAGGTCTTGCTTGAATTTCCGATCAGCTCTGAAAAAATGTTTATTAGTGATAATAGTGAAAAATTCTTACGGCCTAGTTTTTACGGTGACGAAAGAAAATTATTTAAAGGAGGGTCTAGAAAAGCAGCAACCCAATGAATTGCTCTTATCCTGGTGAGGACTGCAGGCAGCATTTCAGAAGAGACAGGCATGCAGGTTTTTTCTTCATTTTTGCAGAAGCTTGAAATTTCATAATACACTAGTTGCACAGTTGGTATTGTAACAGAGCTTTGATGTTATCTCCAGTGTGAGCCTCTGGTCCAAAATGCTCTACACCAAGTAATACATGACAAAATTTCCAATTCTTACCCATCCAAGATTCATGCACATCCTGAAAGCTCTCTTGTGAATCTGTCTGTCCAGATGTCTGTCGTTAGAGCAATAGCATCTACACTTGTGGGCTCCATGAGGTCAGCCTTCAATGTCAATATCGCTCGAGGAATCTAAAGGAAACCGTAAATTCAATAGAAAAAAAGTATAAAATGGAGAACTGACAATAAAATTATAATTGTACCAATTGAGTTGACATGAAATTCGATAGTTGTTCTCCCAAAAAAATGTCCCGTCGATGTTGCCCCAACGAGCTTACAATTTTGACTTTAAACCTCCTGTGAATTGCTGCTAGGTCCACAAATTCTTGTATCAAACGTAGTAGTACGGTGTTTCCAGAGAATTGAAGCTGTGGTAGCCTTGTACAACGAACGCTGCTTTACTAGATTTTTTTCTTTTCCTCTCAGCTGTAGAAAGGCGTTTTGCTACAGGAGTAGCCAGTGTTTGAAACAGAGTAAGCTGCGTGCCTATTTCTGTTTTGCATGATATCTGGTGGCGACTCAGATGCTCAGTACTGTGGGATGTGTCAACAGTTAGGACCTGTTAAATAGAAACTCTTAAAAAATGTAAAAATTTAACTACCGGCCTTAAAATTGTAGGCTGGTTTCATCTTTCTGGATGAACCGATTACTATTTAAAAATTACGCCCTCCATGAATTTGGCATATGCACAATGACATAGATAAATTCCATATAGTTACTAAAATATGTTTGTTTAATGATGTTGCATTGTTTTATTTACCAATATATATATATCTATTTTTGAACAATATTTCAGAAATCTAAAATGAATTTGCCCATAATAACTGATTTCTTAACATTATGCAGCCTATGTTCTTTTAAAAGGACAAACCATTTTTCCAGATTTTCAAAGAAATCATCAAGCTTGTTAGGATATTTTGAAATCGCGACGCAGAGCCATGAACACCTCTATTGCGGAACACGCTTAATTATAAATTTGAAAATTTTCTTAAATTTGTGCTACATGTAATAACAATGTGCATTGAGAATAGTGATACCTGTAATACTGTAACATTTGCAGCTGTAATATGCTCAACCCGATTTATCGAAATTTTCTATAAAAATGGGCATGGCACGAAATAAAGCACGGCACGGTTCCAACACTGCGTACAACACATGTGTTAAGTTAAGAGCCCAACCCGCGAATAGGTGGAGGTATTCTGTAGAAGGATTTATTGAATTTAAATGTCTTTGAAATATCTAATGATGCTATATATTTTTTTTCATTCCTATATAATTTTGATATCCAGTCTTCAATAGCATAAAGTAAAGCATCATTTGAAATGCAAACGGATGTTTTGATATTAATTCATTTTGTTCCACATATAGGTTAATTTGGTTGCACAATTTTTTAAATATTTTATTAATTACTGTTAAAATTGTAACTTTTCGGTAATATTCTGCAAAAAATTTTCTTCCTTTTTTAGTATATTGGTGTAAATTTGGGAATTTTTATATAATCAGGACAAGTTGATTCTGCTAAACATTGATTAAATAAGTGATCCAGAGGTCTCAATAAAATACCTATTGCACCTTTCAACAACCAAGGAAGAAATTCACAATGACCTTTCGCTTTGTTCCAATTAATTTCTGTTTCTTTGTAAAATTATACTAAGGTAATAAATCTTGGTTTGTAGGGATCATCATGTTTTCTAATATTGCGATACTTAATGATAGAAATGTTTCAAATTTGTATTTAGATTGTCGTTCATTCCGAGTTTCACAAGTTTCATTTAATATATTACTGATTTCTTTGTCATTTTCCAAATAAATGAAAAAAAAACAAGTCCTACTATATGACAGTTAAGCAATTAATGGTTTAATCGTGCTTAATTACATTTATTCACTGTTAAAATCATAATTTACAGAATCGTAACTTTCATATAATAAAGATTTATAACATTCTATGTACAAAGACGTTTGCAAAAAATTATTTCAAAAATTTCATATGCATTGACAGAACAATTCTCAGAGTGGGTAATTCTACAACTAGGGTTAGTGCATCATTAATGACTATTCTATGAAGTAATAATGAGTAGAATATGGGTGTTCTTGAATATTTAAAGCTACGGTGGCATTCTGTTATTGCATTTTTTATTTAAGAATTTGATTTAGGTTAACGTTGATGAATTAAAAGAATTTATAGTTGAAGAGAGGAAAGCTTCTTGTGAGGACGAAATTGTTTCTAGTGAATTCTTCTCATCCGAGGATGTTTACTAAAATTGTGGTCTTAAACCTGTTATGACATCTATCGTAAATGCTTTAATCTTTTTGATTTAATTTTAATCGTGTCTTTGTGGATATTCAATTCGTTGAACTATGAAGGTAGTTATAAATCAATTAGTTTAGAAATCTTGAGATAAAACTTTGAAGGCTAATTGTCAGATTATGATATTTAAAGATTTTTAGCAATTCTATGCAGTATTTTTGTGTATTATGTATTTTACCACATTCTGTTGCTGCAGTATATTTAAATGTTGTTTATGTTACTGCTATTCAATTTTTAAAAAATGTTCAACGCCAACGTATTACCTTTTAACTTCTAATTTTTGTAATAATCGTGCGTTGAGATTTTTCATGAATAGCACATTCATGCTAGTTGACTGCTAAAATTTTTTATGCTTGATCTATGGCACAGTAGTCTAGGAGTATCCCATAGGAGGAATCAGTAAGACATCCCGACAAGACCCGACCTGCACTACTTTTTCATTGATCCTACCGAACCTGCAAGTCGAGAAAAGATAAGTTATCTGAATGTTGGCCGAGTAAACAAATTATTACAAGATATCAATACAATACTTCTTAAGTATGAGGATAAAATAGTTGAAGGATGTTTTTTTATCCAATTTGTATTTTACAGTTTTTTCATTGCAAAATATATGTAAAATTGTAAGTTGACGAAGCCCTTGACGCGACCCAACCAAACCTGCAGGTCGTCCCAAGCCTCTTCCACATGGGTTATCTACTACACATTTATTCTCGATCGACCAATATAAATAAAATGCAAAATTACGGATGATCATGTTTGATAATATTAAATTAGTTGAATTTCGCATTGAAATGGCTTACACATATTTTTTAAATATACTGTAATTTGTCTTATAATTCACATATAATTATTGTGTTCTTTTTATTGACAAAATGATTTTGTACATTTATAGTTTTATATTTTTGTGAGCTTTGTCTTTTTATATTTTATATATTTTTGTAATCAGTAAATTATTTCGCAGTTTCTATTAAATTTATTTTTGTTAAGGATTTTAAATAATTTTTATAAAAACAGATATATTTCGCTCAACTTGAGCATCGTCACTTTACAAAAATTCCACCTAAATGTGCACTATTTTATTAAAAGACAATATACAATTTAACGTTAATTGTAGGTAATTTATGCTGATATATGTTTGTATCATCTTAGGTGTTACGACTTCGTTGCATTGATCTTATGTATATACTTTCGATTATTTTTAAATTTTTGTGGATGGTAGATCTTAAAATTCTGATGTCATAATTTAATCCACATTTTCTTAATTGTTCTGATATTGTTTACTTAGTTTCGTGCTCTTCTATTCTCCTGCTTAGTTGTCTGCTGCTATATCCAATATAGTCGTGACCCCAGGTACATTGATTTTATAGATAGCATGGAAGTTATCCTTCATTGAAAGCTTATTCAAAACCTAGAATTAAAATCATTGATTTTCTACAAAATCTCAATTAGATTTAAGAGAGCTATTCAATGTTCTTGATTCCACTGAAAAATGTGAAGCATGTCATCAATTTGAGGACATTTACCACCACTAAAAGTATGTCTTTCTCGATATGAAATTTTTAGCGAATATATTTCTATGGATTTTACTGATTGGCTATTGCTCAGTTTAAAGATTTTTCAAAATTATTCTCTTAGTTGATGCTGCTGCTCAGTTTAAAGATTTTTCAAAATTATTCTCTTAGTTGATGCTGCTTGCTCAGTTTTCAGCCGTACATTTTGTCTGATAAAAATCCATCAACCATTTTGAAGGCAATTGCAAAAATTTGTCCGTGTATTTTTGGGCTACCAGACTCCATAATGTATTATTTAAGTGGTGAATTTAATAATGGATTATCATACAACCTTCATGAATGCTTTGGTACCGAAATTAAGGCTACATCAGGATATTCGGCTTTCAGCAATGGTATTGCTGAAGAAGGCAATGGTATCTTAAAACTGAGCAAAGTTTTAGTTTATTAGAAAAATTGTCTAATGATACCAATGGGTTCCTGCCTTGTCAGGGTTTTTGATTATAAAACACGAAAAGCAAATAGTGCATGTACATGAAACCCACGTAAGGCGTTTATGGTAGCAAAGAAAAACGTTTGAAAGTTTTAAAAATTCGACATTGGTAGATAATTATTCATTATCCCCAAGTGTCATTCTCTTAACTAAGAAATTGCCATAAACATGGAAAGATCTTTATTCATCAATCAAATTAACTAACATTTATGTAAACATAATCTGTACTCTCAAAATCAATACGGTTTTCGTAAATATATTTCTACAAATGATGCCTTGTTAACTGCTAAAAAAATTTGAGAAATAGCATAAATATAGATGAGTGTTCAGCAGTTGCATGCTTAGATTTATCAAAAATATTTGACTCTATCTACCACCACATATTAATTATAAAAATAAAAATTCTGGGCCTCTGACAAAAGAGTTAAACTACATGGAATTCTTTCTGACTGGATTTTTATTAAAAATGGTGTTCCACAAGGAACAATTTTGAGACCGTTACTATTCAATATATATGTAAATGATTTGAGCAATCATACCACTTGTAACGTTATACAATATGCTGATGATACTATGCTATTTAGTTCACATAAGTCTACTGAAATTGCTATAAAAGTTCTCGAAGAAAATTACACTCTTGCACAATATTTTGCTTCACTAAAACTATGAATAAACCTATCTAAAACTCAATTTTGCTTAATTAGACCTAAATCTAACAACAATTCCACAAATAGTTCGCAATTTAAATTGAAATTTAATGACACATACATAGAACAAGTTAATTCTTTTAAATATTTAGGTATCATTTTTTATTCTCAGCATAATTTTACAAAACAAATATCTAGTCTTATTAAGAAAATGGCCACTTCAATAAAGGCTCTTAGCAATGTATCACAACAGCTTCCAACCACAGCAAAAATTAAATTAATTCACACACTAATACTAAGCCAATTTAATTATGGAAACATACTGTATACCGACATAAATCAACAACTTTTGAATAGATTAAATATGCAAATATAATGGGCTATAAAAATACCAGATAATCATATTTATAACCGAAATACAGAAATCAAGAAATTTTAAAATTGAAGGGAAGCACACAACAGAAAATATACAACGCGAAAGCTTAGTCAACACATAAAATTAAAATCAATGGCAAAGATATCCGATAAGTCGAATGTTATCTATAAAATCAATTGCACCTGTGGTGAGGAATATATTGGATATAGTAGCAGACAACTAAGCAGAAGAATAAGAAAACACGAAACAAATTCAACAATATCAAAGCACCCAAGAAAATGTTGATTAACTTATGACAGAACAAATTTAAGATCAACCATTCCCAAAAATTTAATAGTACTCAAAAGTATATACATAAGATCAATGAAACGAAGTCTTAACACCAAAGATGATTACATATATCAGCACAAATTATCTCTAATCAACGTTTAATTATATTTAATATCTTTTAATTAAATAATGCATATTTAGAGGGAAAATTTTGTAAATTGAAGATGCTCAAGTTGATCAAAATATATATCTCATTTATTCTAATGTTTTATTAAAATTTTAATATAGGTTGGAAATCAAGAAAATTCAACGAGCAGGTACATAGACTGTTGTAGATGAAACACTAGCTGTATTTGCTGGAATAGATGCTGGCATTTATCTCAGATATATTTTGAATGAGTTATATATACATTATGCCGGAGCATGTTTTTCATTTTTTTTCGAGATGTCTTTCAGGCATTTGGGATTTTTGGTTTTGAACTATGCTGAAAACGATGGCATAAATGGTTTTCTGATACATGTTCTAGATATCTCACATAACTACATCACAAATGGCAAAGTTAGTAAAATACATATATATTAATGAAAAATAATGAAAATTCAAATACATCTTTTACATACATAATTTTAAAAAAGGGCTATATAATATGTAAGTCAATAACCAATCAATTGTATCTAAATATCAAAATTGAGTTTTAGAATTAATATTGGGGCATAGTTTTTCCGTTCGCTTAAGCTTTGTTGAATTATAACCATCTTGGTATTCTTGACCCTTTATCATAACACAAGATTCAGTGACAAATTTTATCAAGCGTTCAGTAGCTTGGTTGTGACAGGGAAATGTTTGGATGTTTAAGTCGGGCATGAACCCTTCATTAACAAATGAGATGAGAATTTCATCGGCAATGTTCTTGGTTAGTACCGGCTCACATCTTGGACTCGCTGCCAATCACTCATGTCATAGTAGAACGGTGCATTTAGATTTAGTTTAGTACTTCAAACTGCCGATTTGGAATTTCTTCTTTCCATGCCAAAATTATTCCAAATATATTGAACGGTCTCCTATACTGCTCTTCGTTTTTAAGCATGGCTAACAAAAAATGTTCAACATGTGCGAAAATAATTTTTTTAAAGATTTTATCCACTTAGAAACGGATTCAGACTGGCAAACTTCGAGTTGTCATCAGAAGTAAATGAAGATGACGCGATGAATTCTAACTTTCAGGGTGTCTTTTGATTTGAAACCAAACAGCAGCATATGAGGCCATCATGAATGTGACCAATATGTAAAGTTTGCCATTTGGATTGCTGGTTTCCGCATACAGTCGTTCTCCTCTGTTAGCAAATGTTAACAAACGAGACTGCACAATTTTTCCTGGTGATCTACTTTTAAGCCAGGTAAAAGTACTTCACTGGATATATTCATTACCATGTCAAAGAAATACTTCTGATCAGTGCTTATTTTTTTTGATTCATCGCTGTTAAAATTCGTTTCAATTTTTGCAAAATTACAAATGGGATATTAGTAGTATATATAAGCGTAGAAAATCCCACTTTTTTCTGATTGGTCGAGAGGTCGAGCGTAGGAGATCCCACTTTTTTCTGATTGGTCGAGAGGTGGGGCGTAGGAGATCTCACTTTTTTCTGATTGGTCGAGAGGGTTGGCCTTTGACCTGAGACGTCGTGGATATTGCCGGGGGTGTTTTACT
>CABFPE010000178.1:658392-679975 GCA_900660155.1 Hofstenia miamia | reverse complement strand
GTGTAACGGGCTTCACTCCACCTCTCGACCAATCAGAAAAAAGTGTAACGGGCGTCACTCGAATCTATACTACTCCTATGTTTAGGAGTAAATCCTGAATAACTGTTAGATGTGATGCATTATATGATACAACATTTATTTAAAAAGCCCTATTTTGAAAAATCCTTCAACTAACTTTCTGCGTTGCTATAAATGTTCCAATACTTCATAGCAACGGTTCTTAGCTGAAATAATACTTCCAACAAAATTTTTAAGTGTCCTCTTTCGATCTTCTGTATCAATACACTTTTCTGCTAGTGTTAGAAGAACCTTTTCAACTGCAAATATGTAATAGTTGTTTGCAACAAATTCTTTTTCCTAAATAGAAGAGAGTCATTTTTCAAGAAATGATAGGTTTTTGGTAATTGGAAGATTTATTTATTTGCTAAGTGTACCTAATAGTTGATTGTCATTGGGGATTTATAATACAGGATTATTGGTTAGCAACAACAATTAAACAAAGACGAGATATAGTAAAACATACTATCATATTAATTTATAATTGTTTAAATTAGATCAGATATACTAAGTGCTCTAGTAATAAATTTAATTAAATGTATTTAAAAAAGAAGTTTGAGTGACTAATAATAGAGCTCTGATCTTTTCAACCTTCATATTTAAACAGCTGGAATTCCCAAAAGGTATTTTTAGTATCAAATAACGAATATTTTAAAATATTTTAATTTATTGAATTTTAATAACTTTAATTAAATTAATTATTAAAGAGTTTAGTGCATTTGATCTAATTTAAAACAATATTTAAATTAATCCAATAGTATTGTTTACTATATCCCGTCTTTGTTTAATTGTTGTTACTAACCAATAAGCAGAATTTTCAATTCAAAGATGTAGTGTTACTTCTGAGTAACTCTATACTTAATTTGAATTGTTAAAATAGAGTTTGAACATTCCCACTAAGGAGTCTATGTGGAGATCTTCAAAATCTACAGAAGTTAATTTTGTTTAAATAAAATTGGCTGTATCCCTCAACTTCGGACCTCACACATCAACGACAAACAATAGCGTATTTGCAGGGGAAATAATCCAGATAGTAGATATTACCTGATTAGAATTGCTAAACAATAGCGTATTTGCAGAAGAAATATCCAGATAGTAGATATTATCTGATTAGAATTGCTATGAAAGAAATTATTTTTAACAGATTAGACATAGATTTATTTTTGCCTTATGAATTACAATTATTTAGCCAAGCAAAATGACACATACTTCGGAAAATACTAAGCTAGATTTATCCAATGTGATTTCTATAAATAGTTTTCAATGTAATATATAAAACTAAGCTATGATATAAATTTTGATTAACATTTTGTCCATAAATTTTGTTCTTTATATAAATTTTTATATGCTTTATGTGATGATGATAAAAGCACGCGTGAGCTGCATACATGGTGCACAAATGTGAACGTGCAAGCGGCCATAATAGGTTTTTTCAGCAGAATAAGTGCACAATTAATTATAACTTTTATATGGTTTGAATTCGGTGCTCCAGCCAGGATGGAATGATCGTGATGGGCATAGTTGAGAAGGGGGCATGTACTCAAAAGTCGATATAGATGATAAAATCTCTAAGTGAAAGCGAAGATAATGCGTGCAAATTTCATAAGCGCAACAAGCGAAAACCAAAAAGCTCAAGCTACTATACATTAAGCTTAAATAAGCAAAAGCTACGAAAAGCAAACATTGAATAAGTGATCAATTCGCTGATGACTACAAAATATATTCCAATAGAAAAAGTTTTCTCGCTTATCGGAACAACTACTAAATTTACTGCTAAATTCATTGAGTAAATCCACCATCACTAGCATATGATATGCTGCATATCACACCAAACTTTTAATGTAAATTCCATCCACTTTGTATATTTAAGAATTTAAGATATCTAAGCTAGTAAACACAGCAAATTTTAAGGAAATGATTGCACAGAAAATGATATTAAATATTTCTAGTAATAGTCAACTAAAACCTTCTTGGTGAAAAACTACAAATTTAAGATATTTTAACTTAATATACTTCGTTTTTCTTCTATATACATGCCTACTGTATTAGTAATTGTTGGGAGGAAGTACAATATGAGATCTCCATTAATTTTTAGCTAATGTAGTTCCCAGTTCAAGAAACCAAGCTTGCAATGCCACACTATTCCACAAGTGGTGTGGAAAATATTTGCTATGGTAAACTATGTAGGCAAAATCTGTCAAGTGTGCTAGGGGCATTTGTGCATCATTTCATATATGAAAATACATGATCAAAAAAACTTGTATATCATTAGATCTGATGCTGAATTGCATACCGACTTTAATTATTAACATTACAATAGTGATGAACTTCAAATATAAGTATTCGATTAATTTGATTAATAGATAATTCATCTAAATGCATAAATAAATGAGGTATTATTATATAACTTTTAATCACATTTACGTAGTGGTATAGTGTGAAAATTTTCCAAGGAGGCATTATAGAACTATTTGGTACAAAGTGGTAGCATGGATGTAGTAGCATTGAACATTTAATCAGGTACAGGGACAGATGCATTTCAGTTGTGAATAACATTTATGATCAAAATCCCATTGTACACTCCAATAAATTGAAATGAGTGAAAAGCTTGAAGAAGATAGTTTTAACACAAAATGTTGATAAAACTAAATCTGCAGTTCTTTGAATCACTAACATTCTAGAGGATAATGAACTCTTGCAGTTTCAATTTGATTGGGAAACAATTATGCAAACTCATTAAGCAGGATTTGAACATAGGCTATGAAAGGAATGGGATAGTTTGTGTCCTGATGCGATAGACAAGGGAAAGGAAATTCTTATCCGATGAAAAAGCCTGTAAAGATATTGATTAGATGCATTTTGTTTAGTGGAATTGCAGCAGCTATTACAATGGTGCAATAGCTGTCAATTCATATATATATATATATATATATATATATATATATATATATATACATATACTGTATATATACATATACTGTATATAAAACTAATTTAAATATATAGAGTGTAACTATATTATAGTCAAATGCAGTAGCATATGTTTTCAAAATACCAATTTAAAATATATATATTACATTTTTCTAAATTTGCATTGTTTATTTAAGATATTTTCTAATTATGTTGTTTGATAACTTAGGCCTCACAGATATTAGTATTTTTCACGGTTATTTTGTTTTCTTCAACTCGTGATGGTGGTTGAATATTTCGGTTTAAAGATGACCATTAAGACCTTGTTTAATTCGAAAGCAGAAATATCGCTTAGTTTTACAAATGCATAGGGTCTTAAAGCCATCACAAATATATTTGTAGACAATAGATGAAACTATGCATTCTTTGGTATTAAATGTATTATTATTATTTATATATGTAAAAACAGGTTAGATTTTGTAACACGTTAATCTTAGTCTTTTTCTTAATAATAAATTATTTACTTTTAACCTATTTATTGATAATTACTTGATTGTCGCTTGTTTATATCTTTTTTTTATAATTGGAAAATNTATGAATCTGGGAAGTTTTCATATTGGGTAGTTCTTTCTTAAATTTCAAAAAAATGATTTAGTTGTTTTGAAATATGACAGCATCACATTTGTTAAATCAACCATCAATCAGTGCGAACACGTGTTAGTGATGTTAATAAATGTTATATGAATTGATATTAAACTTCATAACATATTATTTAAAAGGTTATTATCAATACAAAAACATATTAAAACATGAGCATGTGATACATGTTGTTATAAGCACAAGATCAAATATTAAGCACAAATATTTTCATCTTATGAAACAACTAAACCATCACTTTTTTATATTATACTTGAATTCTGAGTGCGTGCTGCACGCATTTTAAAGCAAAAATTGAAAACTTGTTCTCAATCAGAGAAAGAAAATCAATCGCTTAATGTACATGCAATAATAAACACAGCACATTCCATAAAATCTCTTAACATACTTAATAGAGAGCTTTACTAACCTTGAACAGATCAGCATCTTTCATTGTTTTCAGCTTTGTATAGACATTAGATAGCACTTGTATTTCTTCTGTATCGTGTTCGTCTGTCATTAGATAAATGTTTTCACTTGTGGAAATATTAAGTTCTTTTAGTCTTCTCAAGACAACTACTGGAGTAGTAAGTTCTTTGAATTTTGTATTATTCTTGCAGTTTTGTCTGAGTTTATCAGTCTGTCTCCAATGAAAGCAATTGTATTTTTCATTCCCAAACAGCTGTCTTACCAGCAGTTTGCCTTTTTCAAGGATATTATTTGCTGGGATCATTGGAATGTGTGTCTTAATACATTGTGGATATGCAAACCACAGTCTTTTATGCAGGACTTTACCACTATATTTTATTGTTTTAACAGGAGAATGTGGAAGAGAACTAAAAGCTGGTACATATGATAATCTACACATTCGTTTCATAGTTGTTCCATTGCAGGAATTTTCAACTTCAATCTTCAAGTTAGTGAGATTATAATAGAACTCTGGATCTTGTGGTTGAAGTTTTATTCCATGATTATGCTTTGCGCTTAAGCTCAACGGAGATAGTGAAACTGTGAAATTATTTCTTATTGCATAATCGATAGAATTATATAGATCTCCACTTTTGTGATTTAATCCAGCCATACTAACTGATGCTAAATCGATGAAATAATTTATACAATTAATTTGATAAAGTGAATTAATATTAAAGTTGTAATGCGAAAAGTTAGAATTTTCAGATAAGTCCCACTGGAACCAAGCTCTTCTCTGGTGAATCTTCATAGTATTAAAACGTAATTATCTGAATGTTGAATATTCGGAATATCTTAGTGGCTTACTCACCTGAGTGTGATAGACTGATGTTCATGTCACAGATAGACACTTTTCTGTAATCACTTTTAATAGAATACCTACTTAGAGTACTTGATTGCAATATTAGTTACTGAAATATATTCAAAATTTGTAATCTAGCTAATAATACAATCAATTATTAAAAAAATTTGGGAATTTGCAAGCATCAATATTCCCCTTCTTAATCTCATAGATATAGGAGGAAATCTATCAAAAGCAGCTAAGCTGAAACCTGCAAGAAATTTTACATTATTTAGGAATTAAAGACGAAATCCTTGCTGAATATACAAACGCTCTTTAGAAATATATCTTATATTGCAATATTTTTTTACCAGAACTAGTGTTATGCATTTACTTTAGTAACATATGTTTTGTGTAATCCTTAAGAGTTTATTGTTTCTTAGGAAGAGCTCGCTAGATATTAGCTGGAATTTAAAAAAAACATTGAAGGCACTTTTCCAGATTTGCCAGAATGATAAAAAATTATGTTATGAATAATTGAAAATTCCAAGTTTTATATATTTAAGTTAAACCGAAATTATTTTAACATTCATAACCCATAACAATCATTTCTACATATTAGTTTTTGGAAACAAAAATTATCTAAAATGTTTAAAAATTAACTCTTTAGTTGTTTATACACTTTGAACTTGTATAATACTTACAAATAAATTATTTTGATATTTCCATGAACTTACTTGTT
This sequence comes from Hofstenia miamia, assembly GCA_900660155.1. Taxonomy (NCBI): domain Eukaryota; kingdom Metazoa; phylum Xenacoelomorpha; order Acoela; family Hofsteniidae; genus Hofstenia; species Hofstenia miamia. Next base: position 674,381 of record CABFPE010000178.1, on the reverse strand, counting down.
CTTACATATGGATGGTGTTAAGGCAAACTGGATTATGTCCAATTTACTGTTATTGGGCATGCTCCTACGAATGCATGGAAAATTAAATTGTTACATAGCATAGTTTTCATTGATAATTGGGTATATTTCCTCGCCATAATTATGGTATTTTGCACATGTAATTGTTGAATATGTTTTTTTTCAAATGCAATAGCTTACCACTATGCAGCACATAATCAATTGCTTCATTGTCGCCTTCAATCAGACATGCATAAAAAAATATCAAAGAGGAACGAATTGATTCGTAATTATATTTGAATAATAGCAAAAATTGGAATCATATTGTGCAAAGAGTTGAAACTATTATTTTTATTTAAACGCCACAAAGTCATATTTCAAGTAAGCATACTTACTCATATCTCGAAACGCAATTATTTTGTTTTCCGGTTGACAAAGAGGTAGCTCGTTATCTAAATACATTCAAAATATTTATTCAAGTATTATGTGGATTTCATTACTAATGTGTAGTAATGCGTCTAGTGTTGTGCACAATTTCTTTTTTCTCAGAAATTTATGAATAGTTTCAGCAGTTTTTTTCAAAGTATCGTGCATCTCAGGTTTTTTAGCAATCTATAAAACTGTTATAATTTATTTGAATGTTGTGAACAATGATCTTAATTAAAAATGTTCCGCTTTATCTTAAGTCATCTTCACATTCATGAATTTTCTAGTTCCTAGAGGATGACAAGTAAGGATCTACAAGATCAGAGTGATCATTTCAAAGTACAAAAGACCAAGGAAGAAATTTGCACACATCTAAGACATGCTGATAATTTTTTTGCATCCCCCATTAAAAACCAAATATTTTCTATGAAATATAATTTAAATGTGAATTTCTAAAAATATATATTTCTCAAACATATCAAGCCTCTTTTCAATAAGTTGTATATTTTCCGATTCATCTTCATCTTCATATTGAGATTTAGGTGAAAATTTTATTCCCTTACCGGGTGTAAAATTTATTAACTATGGGTGTGTTACAATAATCCTAATCTATTTGAGCGAATTTCTAAAACGGACATATATTTCTATGCAAATCCAACATACATAGAATAATTAGCAAAAATGCTTGTAATTCAGTTCCAATGTGAATTGCTTCATGTTAATTCATAAAAATTAATAGAAATTAATCCAGAATTACGGACCGGATAGTTCTACTTGTGTCTATTTTTTATTGTTTTAGAGGTGGTTTATATCAGATAATTCTGGCGAATAAGAGAATAAAGTACGGACTGAATTCTAAGCAAAATTTTAATATGAATTAATTAATTTTGATGTTTAAACTTATCTTTTGCCAATCAGCTTCCAAAAAAGTGAAGGTTGCTGAAATAGTGTTTTTCAACAAAAATTAATAATTGTGTGAATTTGCACAGTTTCCCTTGATTCGATGACGTTAGAAAAGATTCGAAACTGGCTACAAATTTTAAGGGTTGGGACCGGTAGCTGGCCGGAAACAGCTAATTTCGCCCTGCCGACTTAGACCGATAAATTATATTTACATTTAATACCGAAGAACAGCCTCATTTCTCAATTACTAGCGACTACTTGCGAATGAAATTAAATAAATATTCTGATCAATTGTCCGCAGTGAACGAGTACTCATCATAAATAGAAATTTATTGTCAAGTCAACGAAACTTGTTTGTTGAATGACAACTTAAGTATTCTGGAAAAAATAGTTTTTCCTCTAAAATTCTATATTAAAAGAAATCTATATCTCAAAATTTAACAATAATATTGCAAAAATGCTATCGCCAAAAACAAGTTAAATTTTACCGAATACTGGATATCCGGATTCGGCTGTGTAATTGCCGATTTTAAAGATTCCGGATTCCGTAATCCTTAATATATACATAAATTCATTTTCAATTATATTAAGTGTTTAGGATGATTTAAACAATATTGCGTGATCTTTTCTTTAAGGTGAAAGTGGCAGTCCAATTGAATCACATTAAGATACAAATGACGTATATATAATCAACACGGACAAGTACACCAGCGTTCTGAATGAAAAACTCAAAATACTTTAAAATCAACTATATCTAGGGTGGGGGAATTCTCAGAGTCCCCTCTTCCCATCTTTGAATTTTATCTTCAACACACTATATATGTGCAATATCACATATTTGAAATAATTTTCTAAATATATTCACAATATTCTTGATTTTTTAAAATTTTTACAATTTTGTAAGACTACTTTAAGAATTGCTGAAATTCTGAATTCTATTTTGTATAATGGTTCAGTTTTTGTGTACATTATTACAAATTTTATAAAATCAAGTAATATAATGTGTTAATCATCTCCCTCCTTTATTGTTCGGTTTTACATCATAAAAATTTATATTTTAGGCCTACAAAAATGTATCTTGATTACTACATAGAAATCAAATAAAAAAATTATGATTTTCTAAGAATCATGTGGTTGAAAATTATTGATATGATAGTTAACTCCAAAATATTTTGGAAATTGTACTTACATTTAAAAGATATATATTACCAATACCATAGTCCAATAATTAGCTAGTTAATTTTAAATGAAATAATTTATTTCCTGTATTAAATAACAATCTTTATGGTACGTTTTATTAGAAGATCAATAAATGAAAACAATGAAAAATTGAACAAAATAGTAGAAAAAACTATCAAATATGTATTGGGAATGTTCTCATGACAAAGTGACAAGTAACTTCTAGTCTTAGACATCCTTTTCATATTCGTATATTTTGAAATTTTAATTACTGAATGTTACAGAAAAAATTAATTCTAAAGATTGAATTCAAAATAATACAGGGAAATTTATAATCAATGTATTCTTATCTCACCAGATCTCCGACAAGGAAATCTGAATGATGGTGGTATGGCTAATAGATTCCTAAAAGAATGATCCCACTTCTGGTCTGGTATCGAGCCCTCGCGACCGGAGATGGAACCCGCAGCAAAGTATGACTAGGATAAACAGAAGCCTCAAACAACTTTTCCATTTCAACTGAGATTGGAACAAATTTGATTAATATTTGCTATTATATTATATTTGCTGACTCAAATATATATTTAGTATTCAGTTTGATTAATAACACATAATTTTAGAGCATGCAGTCTTAGGATCAGAAATAGATGTATCAATATATAAATATGAAATATGCTACATTCGAAAATTAATGTATTTCTAAACAAATTCGTAGAAACTCAAACTCAATAGCAGTACGTATGAACTAGCACATCCTAAAGATCTTTAAAATTTTCATCATAATGTGTAGAGAAATGTATAGTAAATCAAAATACAATTAAATTTAGAATGAAAAATATTATGCAAAAACCGAATTTAAAAGCATCAATGCCCTCATTGGAAATTTCTAGAGCCACTTCTGGTCGAGTGTGCACACAGACACAAAAGCTATTACACAATTGTATTATTTTTTCGTGGACTTGTAAAATTGTCTTAATAAATTAAAAGTATTTTTGAGTTGGGCCTTGCTCCTCTAAAGTTCAAGCAATCACTGCATATAATTATTTTGACATTACAATGAATATCAAAATTATTGGGAATTTATTGAAAACTGAAATCTTCAACTGAAAGTCGTTAACTTTAATAATAATTTAAAAGTACCTCCATCATCTTCATTCAGGTTTTGATATTGAATTGGCCAGAGACAATTGTCTAAAATATTCCCTGTTACTGTTAATAAATAGAATTTTTTCAAAGTATAAAAATGGACTTTTCATATAATTCTAAAAAATATATTTTATGTGAAATTGTTTTTTCAGCTACAACCATTTATAAAAGTCGCAAACCAACTACCAGGACTTTCAAAGTTTGATAAAAATAAACTTTAAAATTTTGAATCAAGCTGTGATTCGACAATTTGAATATTATTTATTCAAAGTTTGATTTGAAATTTGAAAATTTTATTAAGGTTTGGTATTTCTTAGAAGTAATTTTTACATACAAAAGAAATGCATTAGTATTAGCCTTTAAAGGTAATTAAATATACATGTAACAATGTGGTAGTTTTAAAAGCACATGATGCAGACCTTACTTATTGTTTTGTAACAATATGGAGTATATATAGTAGAACATATTTTAAACATATATAGCGCAATGTCTGTATAGACAAAAAAGAAAATAAGATTATTGTACTATATATAGTACATAGAGACATTTCATTAGTAGTAAATGTTTCCGTCATTCCTAAAAATTTCCACGCAAATCAACAAAACAGAACAACATACGTATGTGGCCATGATAGCAACATATGTTCACTGTTAGCTCATTATCAAACGAGTTCCAGAGTTGTATGTAAAGGAATGTACAATGTACATATAAAGCCATTATTAATGCCTGACAGGCGCTTTCATCTACAATTTTTAGCAAAGTAATTTTAATATTAAGACACTGGATACAACAATTTTAAAATTTGTAAATATCATTTTAACATAAAATATTGAAAAAATTCAAAAATCTTGTATGAATTTTGAATGTCAAGTTACTTCTTAGCATACGAAATATATTTTGAAATTTGAATTTTTGAATTTATAATTATTTGATATGAAAGTTTTTAATTTTTGCAAAAAATTGAAAATTTGAATTTGATTTGAACGCCCTGCCAAATACATAGTTACATGAGATATTCATTTAATAATTGTGTTAATTGATTACATCATTATTTAAGCATAATTACCAAACAATAACCCAAATAGGTGTAGGGAAGTGTAGGGAATACAAAAACTTAGGTAATATAGAGACACAATTGCAGGGTTGCCAATACAATTTGATAAACCAGGCATTACTAAGTACAAATGCGCGAGATTTGTGACAAAATCGAGAGATTTGCTAAAAAAGCGGAAAACTACAAGAAATTACTTACAAATATAGTGTTTCACATTACATGTGTTATGAAAAATTAGCAACTTCACACTACAAGAACATGGTCTAGGGTATTAAATCCCGTTTAATCCAATCAACGTCAACAAAAAGTAACAAGAAAAGAAATACGCAATCACCAATTTTTTATGATTTTTTCTTTGTATGCGTTACCTTTTCTGATTTAGGGCGGTATATATACAGGTCTTTAAATGTTTAAGTGAAGTTGCTTATCATGGATATTTGTCCAAATAATATAATGTTCAAATTGATAGTAACTGAATATCAATAATATGCAATGATTAACAAATACAATGCTCATGTAATTAAATGTGTGCCTGTGGTATCATAAGAATATGAAAATAATAATGATTTAATGATTAATTGGAGCCAATATTTAAAAAACCCATTAAAATTTTTCAAAAATCAGGCTCTTCAAAAAATTAATATTGAATACCATGTTATTTAAGTTGTGTAGTTTATAGCCATCTGGGGAAGTTTGTACTATTACTAACTCCAGTTTCTTTACCACTGAAAGTACATGATTCTTAATCTGACAAAAAAAACATTGTGAGCTGATTTGCTTCTGTTCAATTTTTGGAGGCTAACATTTAAAGTGCTAAAAATATTTGAAATGTAATATTTATACTAGAGATCAGGTATTGCTCATGTAGAGGCAAATGCAAAAGCTTATAGAGTTCAAAATTGAGCAGGGGCTTCCATCCCTTTCATCCGTAATGGTTGAGTGTAACCAAGTTTCTACAAGTTTGACTTTTGACAATGAGCGCCCTGGGATTGCACTGGCAATAGCAATTACAACCAGATACTTATATGCAGAGTCCAAAGTTACAAATCCAGAAAGCTGAATAATAAGACAATATGGTTGTAAAAATGTATGTTTTAACCAAAGGCTTCTCTACAAGTCGTCTTTGTCAGCATCATTGCTGTCTTGGCTGTCTTCAACATGTTGTTCTATTGATGGAATAGAGGGTATAACATCAGTCATTTCAACCAACATGTGATTCATGGAGTAAACTGTTTTGACAAATTTAACTCTTTGACGACTGTATCAGCATCTAAATTGCACTGGAGACAGAATGCTTCCACATCACCCAAACCATAATCATTGGCATGAACTAAGCATCTAGAAGAAAAATCCATCATACTTCTTGCTACAGCAAGGTATTATTTGAGAAGTGCCAACATATTTGAGCAAGAATCTAATCTATAACGGGGAAAAAAAGCAACAACATAAAAAAAGGATATCAGGTGATCCGTCTTCCTGACCAACTGACCTATCAGAATACAATCTTTTTCATTGCTGGCAATTTTCAAAGGTTATATCAATAGGTTGCCTGGAAGCAAAGCTTCTGGCAGTTTCAAGCACGTCATTAAAATGAGTTTGTTCATGACAAGAACTCAGGCTACATTTTAGAACTTCTATTGAGTTAGCTGCAATTGCAAGGTTTACTGAATTAGCTTGAAAGATTCAAGAAACAGGTTCTGTTTGCATAAGGACATCGTCAACAATGAAAATGGATAAAATGAAAGTAAATTAGTTCAGTTGGTGAAGTAGACCATTAGCACCAACAACAATCTCTGCATTTGCTTAAGGCAAGTTCTAGTTGTTTTACTGGTATGCTTTAATGTCTTCTTATATCTATGATGAGCCTGTATCTTGACAAAAGCTTCCTGTCTTACACGGCACAAAAGTAAACATACATCTCTTGGGTAATTCCAATGGCATTTCTAAGTGGAATGCAACTCTTTATCATGGATTCAATAACTAGATTTAAATGGTTGCATAACACCAATTGTAAAAACTTTTAGAAACCTAACAGACAGCATGGCTTGAAGATGATTGATTTCACCTCTTATATTAGATGCATCATCAAAGCACTAAGAAATTAAGGATGACCACTCAATATCCAAGCTTAAAAATATATCTACAATCTTATCCTCTAGACCAGCAGCTTTTGATTGACCAGTTGTCAATACATCAAGGAGTCTTTTTTGTGGCACAGGGATACTAATAGTACTTGTATTTCTGATTACTCCAAATACTACAGTGCAAACCTCCTTCTTACTGACGCCTGTAGTTCTGTCAAAAATTAAAGAAAACTCTGCTTGCTTTTTAATTGAATGTACTATGGATTGCTGTACTAACAATTTCATAGAAAATAAGAGATGCCTTTGATTCCCATGAGACAAAAAATTTAACTCAGGTTTGCTGTTCCTTTCATCAAGTTTACTAATATAAGCTGCTGGGGCCATCATATTTTGCAAGTAGTTTAAATATGGTCATGAATTATTTCCCTTCATTAGATTTGTTTTAAAGGAATGCCATATTTTCCTTTGCTAAAAACTTCACAATGTCTATCATAACATGAACAACCACACAATTGTGATTAACTTGATCATTCCAGATATTACACTGATTTCCAAAAAAATCTTCAATCTTAATCTTGGATGAGCATCTAACCTTAGCAATCTCTGAATAATGATGATTGACCAATGCTTTGTGTCTTGTCCACATACTTGAGGCACTATGACTGCCAAAGGCAATGTAATATACACAAAAATGAGCCTCATTATCAAGGCTTAGTGAAAGCCCCTTATGAGGCATGTGAGTTCAGTCTGGTGGCTGCTTGTAGAATCAATTGGGTTTAACAACAGCCTTATTATGCAAAAATTTCATATCATATTTGGATGAATTGGGAGCAACATCATTATACTATTGATAGCAGTACTATCTATTAAACAATCTATAAAATTAGTTGGATCAAAAGGACCCTCAAAAATGGTATTTACTAACTCTAGACTGCTAGTAGCCAATGCATTGGATATAGCAGAATTTTCAATTGATTCATTATTATGCATCATAGGTTCAATTGCTTTATAATTGTGCATGAACAGTTCAACTGACTCTCTCATTGTGCATGAAAGATTCTGTGGATTTTGAAGAAACACTTTCAGATAGAGGTAGCACATCAGTAGATCTATATGTAAAATCCAGTCCCAGCAACTCATTTTCACCATCACATATGACACTTTCTGATCCATTATTGGATGTATCAGTAGCTGTATCAGAAATAAATCAAAAATAAATATTGGTTGATTGATAAACTGAATACTTGTAGATGAGGTCACAACAGTAGTATCAGATGACCCCAAATTACAATTGTATGGAATCCATAGGCCTGTGCTTCCAGTTCAGTATCAAATTTTCTGAAGCTTGATTGGTATTTTATGAGACATTTTGCTAGCATGCTTAGTCTTACAGTGCCTGTGTCATTTCTTGTCTTCCACAATTGCACTTTATTCTAGGCATTTGTAATACATTTGTAATAGTTTTTTCCTTGCACACACAAATAATGTGACAGAAAATGTCAGCTCAAAAAATTCAAGTTCAAAAATTTATTTTTATAGAAAAAGCACTTTATCATTTTAACTTGTCAAGCTAAATGTAATGGCACCATTTAAAATAGTTCAGCTCTAAACACCTTCATTGCTATAGCAAACAGACAGGTACAGAAAAACAGGCAAATAGACAGCCAGATGTGAAAAATATTTTGTATACATATGTACATAACATTAACATGCGTTGACTGGGTTTGGTTAAACTTCCTGACTCAAAATTTCCCCAACTTACAGCTTCCCACTCCAAAAATCTGTCTCAACCTAACATGACCTAAAAAGTTTGCCAACAGCTTGAAAAAAATAATTCCAAAATAATAGTAATTTAACTTTCAAACAAAATACATAACTTGTTAGATCAGAACAAACTATATTTTTAAACAAATTTACCAATATAAGTACTAGAGGCAAAAAACTGACAGAAAGTGGGTACAATTTTTAATATATACTACCTGTTTTGAGAAGAAAATAAGATTTTTAATTCTAGTTGGACCTCCCACATTGTTTCTTAAAAGTGAAAATATTTTTTTTGGCATATATTAATAATATGACCCCCAGACAGAAGCCCCTGAAATTAAGCCCAAAGGCTGTTATAGAGATTGTACAAATTTTCTAAGTGATCCTTGTGTTTACATGATGCTCATTGTTGCCAAAAAAATTGTAGAATTTCAGAGTATTTAAATAATTTCATAAAATTTAATTAGCATTAAAAACAATCCAGGGATCAAATTTGACCCCTCAATGGCTCCAGCACTTTTAGAAATAACAGGATAATTAACAATTGGTGTAAATTTGTATGACACAAGTATCTAGACAATTAGATAATTACTAAATTCTTCTATCCTTTTATCATTAATCACCCTAACTACAAAATTGTATTATTCATTTACATTATTTTTTTATAAGAATCTTGACATGCAAATAAGATGATTATTAAATTTCTCAAAAAAATTCTTCTAAAGCTAAGTGCTATACTTCAAGATGAAAACTTTAGAACAGTCTATTATACTAAATTAGCATTCTTCAAACTCATCTACTACCCTATGATGGTTGTATATCATGTCCACTAATTTCCTTTCCCCCACTGAAAATTAAAGACTGTTAGAGACACAATTTCATTCAAATTGTAATTATATATTTGAATGAATAAATGCATTTCTTTAAACTGTTTTTTACTATTTCTCTAATTAGCTTTGATCACTGAGATATGGAATTGGGGAAGTGGCATACAACCCCCTATGATATGACTAAATACTTTGATTGACTTATAAACAGAATTAAAGATCAAACCTTTTTACATGTGTGAGCATAAAGAAATTTTTTAATGTAATCCTTCATTGGTATTGCCATTTGAAGCTTTAATTCATTACTTAGAGAAATTTATGCATTGATAAAATCCTTTAAAAAGCATTTAAAATTTATCCTAAACAAAAATGTACTTTTAGTAAATCATGGATAGGATAGCAATTATATAATATTGATTATGTGGCAGCTCACCATCAAAATAATCTGAAATATTTGGTTTTTTAATTATTATGCATTATTGAAGAGTGAATTTTTAACACCAGTTACTTAGATGTAAACAAATATCTTAATCTCTTATCTTATATAAGGAAATGCTTAAAAATTTCTCCTTCTGAGAAAATTGCAAGTAGAATGAATATATTCATAGATTTTTTGTGTAAATGAATTTTCAATCTCTAAAGAGGTTTTGAGAAAATCATTTGACAAAGTTACACTAGGAAAATAAATCTTATGACGTCACAATGGAAAAAATCTGATTTAGAAAATTGAGGAGTAGCAAAATTTAGACATGTTGAATGAATTAGTATATACATTTCAAAGTGCAAAACTTCAAATGACAAATATTTATTAGGCCTCAAATAGTTTAAACACTAATGAATTAGAACTAGCAGTAATAGTTGAGTTACAGTTTGATAATGCTGTATCATTTCCTTCCTTAAATTTCTAACTTTAGATCTCATAATTATTGATTTCTAAGATATTCTAATAGTAGAACTATAAGTAAGAGTGAACTTACCATCAGCAAAATAATATTTTGCAACTAGAAACTGAAGAATCAGAACTGCAATGCATGTATATGTTTTGTGTTTATTCAACCATACTCCCATTTCTAAATTGCATTAATCATCTAAATTTTGAAATACAAAAATCAGCTTAACAATGATATGATAAAAGAATTTGTAAGACTCAAACTTGAAGTCTTCTATCTATAGAAAATAGACTGCAAAATGTTTGGTATGAAAAAGTTTAAAAATATAAGTTAATTAATAAGCAAAAATGTAAGTGCACAAATAGAAAATCAACTTTATAATGGAAGAAATACTTCTTCTACTTCACAATTACAAACAAGTTACTTCAATTGGTTGTGTTTTGTTGATTGTGACATTTAATTTTATAGATGCCTTTTACTTCTTGCAAAATGCTGGATGCTCATTCACTAAATTTCAAACATAAAAAGTATTGCAACTTGGATCTTATCACCAAGTTCTGCAAACAGGTAAAATGGCTAAATTGGTTTACATTTGATGATGAAACAGGAAATTCTTGTTTGGTTAACATATAATTTTTTAGTTTGATTGAAGTTAGGTCAAGAAATGTGAGATAAAAATTTGACATTGTCAAAGTTAAGTAAATTTAAAAAATCTTATAAATTTTTCTATTATATATATATTGACTTATGGTATTCAAATTACCTGCTAATTGCCATTATAGACTTCCAGGAGTTTTCAGAGAAGAGTCAAAGCAATATATTTGCTAAAAAGCTATAATTTTTAAACTGCAAACTAAATATACATGCATAATGTGTATTAATAATAATAATAAATTTGTGTGCATCAATGTATGTGGTGAACTCTGTGTAAGAAATCAGTAAATATATTTAGCATGTTTGTGTCTCCAATTTTGCTTTGTCAGTGTAATAATAATAAGAGTCAAAGCAATATATTTGTTAAAAGTTACAATTAATCTACAAACTAAATATGAAATATATAATAATAATAAATTTGTGTGTGTGTGTCTATGTATGTGGTGAGGTCTGTTAAAAAATCAGTAAATGTGTTTAGCATGTTTGTGTCTCCGATTGTATTTTGTCGATGTAAAAGTGCAAATTTTAATTTTTTTAAAAGTTTTTTGTAATTTTTTTCTACTCTAGTCTCATTATCTAAATCATTCCAAATATTAGAGACTACTCGATGAAAACTAGGATATGAAATACTGTTGCAAATAAACTTATGTGATTGAGGATTTACTTTTAAGTAATTATGAAGAAAAGAAATTGATTGTTGGCCATATTTAAACTTAAATAAAATTGAAGCTGCATGGAATTGTACTTGATATAGCGGGGATAATATATTATACTTTCGTCTGTATTCACTAACATGATCATGCTAACTTGCAAAATTAAATGTTTTTAATGACCAATTAAAAGTTTTTGATAATAAATAGCGGCTTTTTGTATTAAAATTAAAAAATAAAAATGAAAAATAATGTAGTTGCGATAAGCAAAATGCATGCAATAGCTGAATGTGATAATCTGACCCAACATTTCTTAGNCACGTGTCATCAGCAAATTGATAAATTTCACTATGGTTTACATGTTAAATAATGTCATTTACATATATTGCAAATAGAACGGGCCCTAGTACTGTGCCTTGAGGTACTCCTTGATCGGTTGTAATGTAATCAGATTTCATGTTATTCATTAATACACGCTGTTTTCTATTTTTTAAAAAACTCATAATTAATTTAATTGAATTTTGTTGAAATTCGTAATTTTTAAGTTTAATCGCCAAAATTTCAAAGTTCATTGAATTAAAAGCTTTGCTTAAGTCTAGAAGGGCTATGCAATTGGATTTATTTTGAGATTTATTAGCAGATATTTTTTCAGTAATTGAAATAATTGCATCACTTGTACAATGTTTAGCGCGAAACCATATTGTTTGGATGATAAAATATTCTCAGATGCAAGATATTGATTGATTTGAATGTGCAGTAACCTTTCAAATAGCTTACTAAAAGGATGCGTTATTGAAATTGGCCTATAATTTTTAGCAATAAGGGGATCTCCCATTTTTATACAAAGGTGTTATATCTGACTTTTTCATTATTTCCTGAAATTCGTTTTCAACTATACATTGCAAATGATAAATGGTCACCAAATACATGAAAAAATTTTTTAATTATAAAGTAAGGTAAATGAGTGGAACCTGAAGATTTGTTTACGTCTAAAATGTGTACAATAGTTTGTAATTCTTTTAAGGTAGATAACCTAAATTGAAACGTAGATTTACAATTTGATTGCTTAAGTTCTGATAGAGAAGGTTTAGGAAAATTGAAGTTACCTAATTCTTTAAATGTGTGATTTAGATTATTTAAAATCTTTTTTATCGGTAAATTTTTTATTATCAATATAAATTTCTGAAATTTCACTATTTAGCCCATTCGATTTTCCAATAAAACGGTTTAGAAATTTCCACTTTTGTTTAGATAAATTTTTAGTACGTAAGTCCTTAATTAATTTCTTTGATCTTTAGTAATTAGTCCAATTTATTTCGGTCGGATTAGCTTTAGCTAGTTCAAAGAGTTTCTGCTTTATGTTTATCGTGTTCTTATGTAGTTTGTTGATGGTCATTTGCGGTTAAGTTAAATCGTCGTGATTTGTTAATTACTCGGTGGGACTTAAGCGGTGCTACTTTGTTTAGTGCTTGATTGATCTGTGCGGCAATGTAATTTAACAGGTGGGAACCAGAATTTAGGGTAAAAATATAGTCGAATGGAATATTTTTAAGTAAATTTTCCATGATTTCATCTGAATAGTTTTTGAAATCCCTAGCATAAATCGTTTTAAATTTAGATAACTTAGCATGATATGTACTAATATAAATGCAGAGTGCATGACCACTGAAAGATTCGAGGATTAAATGTTTATATAGAGTTTCTGAATTACATAAAAAATAATCAATTAATGTCGTTCTTCTAGTGGGATTCTGAGTGTTGATAATTTTTAAGTTATAAATAGCACATAGTTCATTCAATGCATTTTTTCATAATCTGATAGAGAAGGTTTAGGAAAATTGAAGTTACCTAATTCTTTAAATGTCTGATTTAAATGATTTAGTATCCTTTTTTTATCGGTAAATATTTTATTGTCAACATTAATTTCTGAAATGTCACTATTGAGCCCATTCGATTTTCCAATAAAACGGTTTAGAAATTTCCACTTTTGTTAAGCTAAATTTTTAGTACGTAAGTCCTTAATTAATTTCTTTGATCTTTAGTAATTAGTCCAATTTATTTCGGTCGGATTAGCTTTAGCTAGTTCAAAGAGTTTCTGCTTTATGTTTATCGTGTTCTTATGTAGTTTGTTGATGGTCATTTGCGGTTAAGTTAAATCGTCGTGATTTGTTAATTACTCGGTGGGACTTAAGCGGTGCTACTTTGTTTAGTGCTTGATTGATCTGTGCGGCAATGTAATTTACCATGTGGGAACCAGAATTTAGAGTAAAAATATAGTCGAATGGAATATTTTTAAGTAAATTTTCCATGATTTCATCTGAATAGTTTTTGAAATCCCTAGCATAAATCGTTTTAAATTTAGATAACTTAGCATGATATGTACTAATATAAATGCAGAGTGCATGACCACTGAAAGATTCGAGGATTAAATGTTTATATAGAGTTTCTGAATTACATAAAAAATAATCAATTAATGTCGTTCTTCTAGTGGGATTCTGAGTGTTGATAATTTTTAAGTTATAAATAGCACATAGTTCATTCAATGCATTTTTTCATAAAAACTGAAATAATTTATATTAAAGTCACCTAATATGTTTAGGGAATAGTTATTATTAGGAATATTTGAAATTTCATCGCATTTAAACTATATATATTCTACAAAAAAATTCTTATTTGGATTATTAGTCGCATTAATTAATTCATGTTCAGAGGAATTTGTAGATGATTTAATTTCAATCCATAAAGATTCAAAAACAGAATGATCGGATTCAAGATTTTTTTTTCGTCTTGGATTTAATTCTTTTGGTACAATCATCATAAGACCACCTCTACTATCCCTATTTTTAACAAAAATATCAAAGATTGCGGGGTTTGGATTGAACAAATTTGGATTAATTTCGTTGTTTAACCAAGTTTCTGTAATAGTGATAATTGAATTGCAATTTTAAGAAAGTGATTTCTATTTGAATTCAGACTTCTGGCGTTTAAATAAATATACTTAAAATTATCTTTATAATGATTCCCTAAATTTTCAAGATTACATTAATCTAAGATTGGGCCAGGATTTAATTCTATATCTCCTGCTAGAATAATTAAATTATTATAAAAGTAATCAAGGATGAACGTAAGAAAATTTTTGCTAAAGTTTAGTGATAATTGATAGTAGCGTTGATAATGAAATTTGTATGTGTGTATGGGTGGATGGCTCACATTTATATAATATAATTTTACATTTTTAAGGAGTAATACAAATAAAAATAGTGTTTTCCAAAAGTTTACCTTATTCATTGGAATAGCTGACGGTGTNGGAATATTTGAAATTTCATCGCATTTAAACTATATATATTCTACAAGAAAATTCTTATTTGGATTATTAGTCGCATTAATTAATTCATGTTCAGAGGAATTTGTAGATGATTTAATTTCAATCCATAAAGATTCAAAAACAGAATGATCGGATTCAAGATTTTTTTTTCGTCTTGGATTTAATTCTTTTGGTACAATCATCATAAGACCACCTCTACTATCCCTATTTTTAACAAAAATATCAAAGATTGCGGGGTTTGGATTGAACAAATTTGGATTAATTTCGTTGTTTAACNAAAGCGGGTGTCGGCAGTAGAGCACGGCGTGTATTGTTAGATGCTGCTTTGGCATGCGAAATTTCACAATGAACCGTAGTGATTCGGACGAGTTGACAGAGGGTGAAAGTAGTTTTTTAGATTGCGGATGAAGACCTTTCCGAGACAGGTGAAGCAAGAAGAGTGGAATTGATTAAGCGTGGCGAAAGAAGGAAATGATCAAAGACTGGAATGACACTAAGACGACGTTGAGAGAAACTTCTTATGATTTGATTACATTGTTGGATTGCAAAGTTCTTTGAGATGTTCTTGACTTCTGTGATGACGCTTTGTAGCTTTTGGCGGAATGTGTTAGGATTGAACTTGAGTGCATGGATTAGACCGGTGTTGAGCATTACAGTGTCGACGTGAGTACTTTCGTATTGCGTGATTTTTTGCGTTAGAGCTGCGGTGCTACTTCCTCGATACGAGTGAATGGTTGTGATTTGATTTTGAAGGAGATGACGTGAACGAGCGTATTTGAGGATGCTGCTTCCTATGATAAGTGTAGTTGTTCCATTCTTAATCTTCTTTACTTGTGGTTGTTTTCTTTTCCTAGTTTTTGCGGTGCGGGCGATATCTTCGGAAATGAAGAGTTTGGGCGATGAAGGAACGTTTGGTGATGCAATGGCGATCTCTTTTTGAGGTGTTGGTGCAAGGGGCGACTTCTTCCGGTGTTTTATCGGCGGTTGCTGGTGAAGATAGTGTTGATTTAAAAAGATGTAGGAGAGCTTCAGCGGCGTTTTCTTGGTTTAGGCGGGCGAACATTTGATGTAGCGGTGTTTTCTTTTTTTT